>JAGKTI010022908.1:0-15039 GCA_018397915.1 Birgus latro
AGTCAATATTTTCCGCGCCTACTGTATATATATATATATATATATATATATACAGTAAAACCTTGATATAACGGACTTCAGTAGACCGGAATTCGCTTTTATCGGACTCGAGGAGCTACCGGACTAAACTCCTATATATCGGAAAAAGTCCGATATAGCCAGAATCAGTCCGGACTGCCTGACAGCTTCGGCTATGTTCACCACAATAAGACAAGTAAAAGACATGTTTTTCAGTGCACAGTACAGTATTATTATACCATTTGATTAATGTAGTGAAGGTAAAACACAGTACAATACTGCAATGGTGGTGAAAACTACCGATGCAATCCGGACTAATGTCTGATATATCGGAAAAAGTCCGGATTAGCTGGGGTAAGTCCGGATGTCGCTTTTATCGGAAAATCGCATATTTCGGACTGGCCTGAGCCCCAATTAGTCCGTTATAGTGAGGTCTTACTGTATATATATACACATACATACATATGTATATATTTATTTATATCTACACACACAGTAGAACCCCGAAATTCGTGCAGTTTGTTCCTGGAGGCTGTATGAGTTGCAAATTGTTCGAAAACTGAATAATTTTTTTCCTTCATAACGAATGTATTTTGCATTAATTCGTACATAAAACCTTTAAAATAAAGAAATATACACTGTAGATGATATAAATGATAATTTTACTGCATCATACCTGTACTGAGGAGGGCTGGTGGCTTAAGTGGATGGATGTGGAGAGAAGGAGGAGGGGTGTTAGCTTTTTGGTGGGGAGTCATCCTCCATGAAAACTGTAGGTAACTGCCCTTCTGGTGTTTTTTCTCTTCTCTGTCTCTTTGGACGATGAGATTCTTGGGACTGGGGAGATGCTCAAGGTTGGGGCATTGCTTTGGGTTCTTTAATGGTAAAGAACCTGTGATAAATTACGTACAGTACTTACTAACGAAAATACGTAATTTATCACAGAGTTTAATGGAGTCTTTATGACTGATGCGTAGCTGGCGAAAGACAAAGTGGGACTGGCGACCATATGGCACCTATGTGTCTCTTAGTACGAATAGCGGGTAGCCATACGAAAACTGGGGCGATTTTTGGATGAAAAAGCTGTACGAAAACTGAGTTGTATGAGTAGAGAGGCGTACAAATTCCGGGGTTGCACTGTATATATATGTATATATATATATACTTATATGTATATATATATATTTATACCATATATATATATACCACCAAAGGGATGTGGACTGGCCGTCTCCTTGTGAAATATATACTAATCTATGGTAGCTTAGCCTTGGGCCCCAACACCTCAGAGGGGTGGATGCCAACATAAATGAGAAGCAGACTTGTTAAGGAATAAATAAAGATGTGGTTAGGGAGAATAACAACTTTTTAGGGACTGGAAAATTTGGGGAACAAATCTTCTAAAGAAATGAATAATATGCGAGTAGGGAAGTTTAAATTTTTTCAGGGACTGAAAAGGTGGCAGTAGGGAGGTTTATAGCTTTTTACTGACTGAAAAGGTGGGGACAGTGTAAAGGCCGTACAAAACATAATAAATTAATCACAGTACTTCCAGGGATTTAAAGTCAGGCGCCCATGCTCCACATATGTGCATGTTACGCTTGGGCCAAAAAGAGGATCCCTACATCGCCAGTATGGACTCATACAGACCCCATCATGACAAAGAGGAGGACAGTGCGATTAAATATAGAGCTAGAAATCAGGTACATTGGTCTTGACACTGGCTCAGATATCTTCCTTAAACAAGCCTTTTTATGTATGTATTAGGAATTACTTATACTGTACTGTATTTAGAATGGCCAAGCAGATGAAGGGAGAGAAAAAGAGATATTGTTGGTGAACAGTGTGTGAAGAAATGATGAAGATAGGACATTAAGATGTTATGGATTCATAGATAGAAATTTATACTCACTTGCTGAAGGTGGAGTTTGAGTGGAATAGAGATTGACTGGGGATAGCAGAAACCAGTGTTATGTCCTTTGCTACTGATTATCTGTAAATCTCTGATTAATCTTTAAACAGTTTGCAGCTAATGCATTTGATAGGGTGAGGATGGGGAAAGCTGTGGGTGTGTTGGGTTATCGTCAAAATGTGAAGAGTGATGAGGGATATAGGAATGAAATTAATAACAATTTTATATATGCTCTGTAACTGAGCACTGTGTCTCATACTATTGGTTGAAGTGTGATTATGAATGCCTAACATATAAAAAGACAAGAGTGATGATTAAGGTAACGTTTGGAGTCTGAAACTAAGATCAGTAAAGAAAGTTAGAGAGTTTTGGAGTGTATGGTTAGGTAGAGAGTAAATATTAAGATGCAGTTTGTTTCATGCATAGCAGAGGAACTACTGTTTTGTTAGTTAGCTTCAGTTGAGATTTTTGGTAAGAAGATCATTTCTTTTACAGTACTTATTTATTTAATTATTTTTTCGATAGATGGAGAGAGTGTTCATTAGCCTAGAGAGATGCTGCAGTAGGACTTGAGGAAGTTGGATGTTGAGAAGTGAATTTTAAGATTGATTATGACAGCATACAAGGACAAAAGTACTTGAATGAGGGTGCATAGTGGCCTGAACAACGAGTTCTGCGTGATTATTTGTTTGCACCAGAGATGAGCTGTTTCCGATTATCATGGTACCTGAGGCTGTGTCAGGCAGGTTTAGGGCAGACTGCTTTCGGGAATTGTGTATGTTACTTGATGTTGATTGCAGACAAGGAAAAGGAGGTCATACAGCTCTAGGAAGGAGGGAGGGAGATGGAAATAAAGGAAGTGAGAGTGAATGTGAATAAAGCATAAATGTTGATTGTTCAAGTGAATGACGGCACTGTGGTGGTGGAAGGTGTATGGTCATGTTTTGTGTGGGAATGGGGTTGGGAACAGTTTAGCTTTATGTAATGTTTGCAACTGTTGGATTACACAAGAGGTGGAGTGGTGTTAGTGTTAGACTGCAGGATATAGTAGGCTTTGAGTGCACTGTGTGTAGAGATGAACGAAGAGAGGAATTTTACCTGAATGATGATCTTTGTTGGGAGGAGGTCGAGGAGAGCTGAAGGTAACTTGTTTGCTAGGATTCGGAGTAAAGACCAGAACTTGAGATACTTGTTGAACGAGCAAAGCTGGGGTTTTTAATAGCAGAACTTGATTTAGCTACTTGTATCCTGTGCATAGCTTGGATTTTTTAAAATTGGGTGGTCATGGGATGGTGAAGCTGACTTTAGGGGTGGGCCAAGAAGAACTCTCCTGGGGATCTGTTGGTATTCCCCTTCAAATTTGGGGGCATATTTTAGAGGATATCTGTACTGTCCCCTACTTCCCACAACAGTAAGCTTACTGTTGAACAAGTAATTGTGTTGCTTTGTTAGGTTTGTTTAGGTTGGTGTTGCATAGTTGGTTTGTGCAAGTTAGGTTTGTTAGATTTAATCTTATAGCTAAATTAGGTCTGCTACATAAAATTCTGTTTAGGTTAAGCACTGGGTTGTAACAAGCCATACTTAATTAAGCCTAGTTGGGTACTGTATACTGTACCTTTTTACAGGTATGTGCATATGCTCTCGTGAATAAGCTAGCCAGGGAATGACAAAATTCCATACGGATAATACTCCCTTCAACCCATGGATTGTGCAGTTACTGTACCTTTTTTTTTTTTTATCCCACCCCGTGGTGTGCAAAAAAATGATTATTATTTTTTTTCTAGTTTTTGTTTACTATAAACTTGAAGATAAACATCCAGGGCATCATTTGGTGGGAATAAAAAGTCTCTCTCAGTCTTTCCGTAGCGCCATGTATAAGTTTGCGTAGGGGTGGAGTAGTTAGCTGTGATGCATGACCACTGGAAGGTTAGTACAGCCTGAGCTGTGGCTCACAACGTGGCACTTCCCAGCCTGAGCTGTGGCTCACACCGTGGCGCTTCCCAGCCTGAGCTGTGGTTCGCAATCCATGGGTTAAGGTGTACGGGCCTGTGACTAGGCTCTCATACTCCAGTACATTTAAGAATAAATGACCAGCCGACCTCCCTTGATGTGATGGTATAATGTGATTGAAAACTCCAGTGTTCTGTTGGGGACCTAACCAACACAAGGTCATTACTCTGACTATGGTGTTCTAACCACAAGACCACTAGAAGAATAAAAAGTTATTGTGTTGAGCAATAGGAAAGAAAGAATAGGGAATGATGATACAGAAAGTGGTGTGGAAAGGTGAAGCTAGGAAGGCAGGACTCTGGTTGGGTGTTTTTAACCCTTTGAGATTTTCAGCCCTCCGCCAATTGTGTCTGTGCCAGTTTCAGCTGGACGCACATAGAGCACGCTGTCGTGCAGCAATATTTGTACTTAATCAGCCATTGTACACTAACTTTTTATGTTAGAATAATGCATTTTTAAAGCAGAATAGTTGCTGTTTATCACAGTATGGTTGAAAAAGGTAAATATGATAGTTAAAAGGCCAGTTGGATGAACAGAAGTTAACCGAAGAGGAAAAATCACACACCCTTCCGTAGAAAGTATTTGTAAAAAAGTATTAGAGTTACATGAATTTTGATAGCACCATGTCAGTTTATGGTAAATTTCCTTTCTATTGATATACTGTATAGGTTTTGGCAATTTATGTTAGTTTTCACAGAGAAAAGCAAAAGCTCCTGCTGTCATGCAGGCAAATATCCATGCTGGTAATACCGATATTATTCATGGTAAAAACCTATTTATTATGCATATCTATCTGATGTACTCGTCATTGTAAAAACAAATAGTTGGAAAAGGATAAGCAGGATAGCGTATGTGGAACAAGGCCAGATAGGAGATGGAAAACATGCAAAAAAAAAAAAACTTGTTTTGTATGACTCGAATTCGAGTCATCAGAATTTCAGCAGTTGGAGTTATGATGACTCAAAATTGCGCCTTGGGAATCTCAAAGGGTTAACTGAAGCTTGTCCAGAAGAATTGCCTGATACTGTATTTAACTCTCTCTCTCTTTCAGCAGTTGGTTGTTGTTAGTAAATCCTGGATTTTGTTTATTTTGTAATTGCTTTTATTCTGTCTTCAGTAAATCTTTGACATGGTTATCAATAATTGGTTTTTAAATACTGTACCAATATATGTAATCCAGACATTTTATTTTAATGAACATTTTTCTTTCTTTTCAGGTAGAACATGTATACAGAAAGTACTTGTTATGAGTCACCCTTTTTAAATGGTCTGTTTTTTCTGCCATTAAGTTGTCAATAAATTGTTAGAAGAATTACCTTTTAAAGCTCCATTGTTGCCGGCTGTTGGTAGCAATGGAACTTTGTACAAATCTGATTGGCAAATTCCCTTTGATTTATTGCAAGTTACCTACATTTTGCAGTATCAGTTGTTTGGATAAAATATCAATATTTGCAAAAGTAATGATGTTTGTAAAAATATTGGTGACTTATAATTAGTGACTGCCTGTACCTCACTTCGTGGGAGCAACCCTTCGCTGGAGCAACCCTTCGCTGGAGCATTACAATAATAAGTCAAGCTCGCCGGTGGTGAGTGTTGGAATTGCTTTTCTGTATTTGGTTAGGGCTGTTAGGTTCTTAAAACACTTCCACGAACATGAATAACGTGTTTTCTCCTAGCTTCTCTCACACAGAATGGCATCGTGGCCCACAGCCAGTAACTGATGGTAGAGGGCAAGGCACAGACCCACAAAGGAGATGGTAATTGAGTAATTAGCCTAAGACTAGTTCAGTTAGGGTGTTACCATAGGGATCGCTATTCCTGTAGAGAAAGTGCTGTTCCTGCATGGAACACTGAGGAATGGTATAGAACAGTTCAGGACAAACTAGGCAATTAATGGCTTGTCATGGGACTAGGACTTTATCAGGCTGGGAATTTATTGTGATGTGAAGTCTCAGATACAAGCAGAATATAATTGCTATAAGCACTCTTTCACATTCATTTTTGGCATTAAGTCCTTGGTAAAGTTACCGTACTTGAAATGCTTGTGAAAGTTCTCTTGTTTTCTGTAAAGATGTTTTGTAAAATTCCGTCAGGTTAAAGTATTAATTGTTTATAAAAAGCTGTGATATTTGAAAGCTTGATCCAGATCCATAATGAAGTTATTTGATATTGCTTTTTAGTTGTCTTGTTTTCTGTAAAGCTGATTTTCCAGTTCCCATGAATTTAAAGAATTAGTTGTTTATAAAATGTTGTGATATTTTACAACTTATTCCTGACAAAATTCGCTCAGTCATCACTTAATGTGTTTGACAAAAGTCTGCTTCCATATTATGTGGGTGTGGGTTTCTGTGATATATGGGTGCTCATGGCAGTTATGGTGTTATCTGATTTGATAATAGCAAGAAGAGATAGTGTAGGGATGGCTGGAAGAGGTAGTGTTGAGATGTAGGTTATGGCCAAGATGTATAGTGTAGGGATGTGTAATGTGCACATGCTGGCTAGTCAAGGATGTGCAAGTGTATGGCTGGAGTGATCAAGGCCATGTAAATATTGCACTGGGGTGTGGGATAGGTGCACATCAAATGACTAGCTGGAATAGTGTGGGAATGGGATTGGGTTTGGGGCTTTGGTGCCCATGATAAGGAATAGATAGTTAGGGATGTAGTTTATGGCCAGGATAGAAAGTGTTCATGTGTAGTTTATGGCTAGGATGTATAGTGGAATGATATGTTGTGTGCACATGCTGGCTAGCCAAGAGGTGCTACTGTGTGACTGGAGTGCTAAGAATGACAAAAACGTACATTCAGGGGTGTGGGATAGGTGCACTTCAAATGGCTAGCTGGGATAGTGCAGGGATGGGATGGGGTTTGGGTCTAAGGCACCCATGATAAAGAATAAATAGTGCACCAGGGTGTGGGATAGGTGCACATCAAATGACCAGCAGGGATAGTGCAGGAATGAGATTGGGTTTGGGTCTAAGACACCCATGACAGAATAGATAGTGTTGGGATTTACTGTGTTATGTGCACATGCTGGCTAGTCAAGGTCGTGCTAGTGTGTGGCTGGAGTGACTAAGGCCACATAATGGTAGGTTTACACATACGCAGATTGGACACGACTTGCAAAGCTTCTCGTCCGTCACGGTTCACACGGCAATGTTTTCGGCAAATTTCACACAACTGAGCACGGAACCGTATGCAGTGATGGTACAGAAATGAAACGAGTGCTATATGAATGCCACATGATTTCAAATTGGACTCAGTGCGATTGTGACACGGAAAAGCTGGATGCAATACACAGTCTGTACGGGTGCAATATGAATGCAGCTCGGACAAGAAGGAGACAACACAAATGGGCCTGACTGAAACGGTAATGGTGCGAAAGTGATTCACCTCGGTACAGTTACACCACAATCACGTTATGTGTGTGGTACAAACATAACTGGTACTATAAATTTGGAGCAATTTTCCCACTTGGCATATCACCACCTCTTGACTTGTGAGGATCTCTCTAGCATCTCATCACCATCCCTTCAGCATCTCTCCAGCATCAGCATCTCTTCCGAAGACCAAGACCAATATGGAATTTCATCTTCCTCCCCAACAGCGCCACAAGTTAATACAGCGTTTTGTGCACCAAGACCAATATGGCATTTCATCTGCCTCCCAACAGTGCCACCAGTTAATACAGATTTTTGTGCACCGAGACCAATATGGCATTTCATCTGCCTCCCCAACAGCGCCACCAGTTAATACAGATTTTTGTGCACCGAGACCAATATGGCATTTCATCTGCCTCCCCAACAGGGCCACCAGTTAATACAGATTTTTGTGCAGTTCCTGTGTATGTTCTGATGGATGTGAAGGACCAGGCACTGCCTCATCTTCCACTGCAGGTGGTGCAGCATGAGAAGGCATTGTCTTCTTTCCTTTCTTATTCTTGGGAGGCATTGCTGAGCAATGCTGTAGAGATCCTGCCTTCTTTATGCACTGTAGTCGGCTGAGCTCCTACTCGGAGTCTCGGGTGTGGTGCGACTTTATGTAGCTACGTGTGGCTGACTTGTTGCGAATGAATCGCGTCTGAGTTGCATCCAAACCACAATCATGTCTATTCAGTATTGCAACCGTCTCGTCCGAGTTGTATTCGCATCACATTCGTGTTTGTTTCGGACACACAATAAGATGCGTAAGCGACACGAAATACTGTCAGATGCAACAACTTGATATGAATGCGACGAATGCAATGCGCAGACGGTTCGGTGGCTACTTGGAAATTTGTCTGCGGCCCAAATTTTAGGACCCCCCCCCAAAAAAAATTTGCAACACGGACAAACGCAGACACGATTGCTGCAGCGGTCTTCAGACGAATTTGACTAGGTTTATCTGAAATAGGTGCGATCCCTACACAAACGACATTCGTGTCACATCCGTCTACCAATCCGTGTATATGTAAACCTAGCATAAATAGTATGTGCTGGGGTGTGGGATTGGTGCACGTCATATGACTAGCTGGGATGGTGCGGGGATGGGATTGGGTTTGGGGCTTAGGTGCCCATGACAAAGAATAGATAGTGCAGGTATGTAGTTAATGGCCAGGATAGATCATGTAAGGAAACAGATAACTCAAAGACAAATGCCCACCCGTTATGGGATTATGGCATCTGGCTATAGATAGGTAGATGCATTAAATGCACATTCTGGCTAGTCAAGGATGTGCAAGTGTGTGGCTGGAGTGACTAAGGCCACAAAAACATGCATGTCGGGGTGTGGGATAGGTGCACGTCAAATGGCTATCCAGGATAGTGCTGGGATGGGATCGGGTTTGGAGCTTAGACACCCATTACAAGAAATAAATAGTGTAGGGACGTGCACATGCTGGCAAGTCAAGGATGTGCAAGTGTATGGCTGGAGTGACCAAGGCCATGTAAATAGTACACCGGGGTGTGGGATAGGTGCACATCAAATGACTAGCCGGGGTAGTGTGGGAATGGGATTGGGTTTTGGGCTTAGATGCCCATGACTTCAGTTAGTGTAGGGATGTAGTTTATAATCAGGATAGATTGTGTAAGGAAAACAAATGCTGTAACTCGGAAGACANTTATGGCATTGGTTATGTATAGATAGATTGATATGTGCACATGCTGGCTAGTCATGTTGTGCTAGTGTTTGGCTGGAGTGACCAAGGTTACATAAATAGTACGTGCTGGGGTGTGGGATAGGTGCGCAAAAAATGGCTAGCTGTGATAGTGAGGGAATGAGATTGGATTTGGGTCTGAGGCACCCTTATCAAAGAATAGATATTTGAGGGATGTATTGTATTTTATGGCCAGGATAGATAGTGTTGGGATGTTTAATGTGCACTTGCTGGCTAGTCAAGACTGTGCTAGTGTCTGGCCGGAGTGACCAAGACTTCACATGGTGTGGTGTGGGGTAGGTGCACGTCAAATGGCTAGTTGGCATAGCGCAGGGATGGGATAGGGTTTGGGTCTGAGGCACCCATGACAATGGATAAATTGTATAGGGATGTAGTTAATGGGTAGGATAGACAGTGTAGTGATGCATTGTGTGCACATGCTGGCTAGTCAAGGTTGTGCTAGTTTGTGGCTTGAATGCTGAAACCCACATACATAGTGCATGCTGGGGTGTGGGATAGGCGCACATCAAATGGCTAGCTGGGATAGTGCAGGGATGGGATCGGGTTTGGGGCTTAGATGTCCATGACAAGCCAAAATAATGATTTTTTTCTTTTCCAGAGTTCATGGGAGGTGGAAGTAATGCCATTTCCCTTAATGAATTTGGGATGGAGGGAATGTGAGTTGTGAGTGGAGAGGAGAGGAAGTGTGCATGTAAGTGAGAGGGATGAGAAGTGAGAAGATGAGAAGGAAGGGGAGGAGAGAAGGTGTGTGTTTAACAGAGGGGAGGAGGTATGTGTGTGAGTGAGGAGAGGGGGGAGAGTATTTTCTTTTTGCAGATGTGGTGTGTGCAGTGATCCAAGTTTGGCAGTGTTCAATGTGGTGGCAAGAGGAAGGGCGTCCCCCCTCCTGAGATGTGTTGCGGTATCCGGAGTGATGGCGGCATGACAATCATCGCAGCCCTGCAGAAGAGGGGAGGGGGTAGTTTCTTTTTTTCTTTTCACAGATGTGTTGTGAGATCCTGAGTGATCCTGGCATGGCAGTCATCGAAATCGTGGATGGGGACGACCAAGATTACTGTCTCCAGGCTCATAAATTATGATTCGTGAGTACCTTTAGTCTTCAATCTGTATTATTAAGACTGAGAGCATGTTGTTCTTGGGGCTTAAGTTTATTTGAAATGTGGACTTGGTGGACTACATGTTGATGTTGCCTTCATTCAGCAGTCCCTTGGGGAATGTGGAGAGATTTGAGAGGCCTTTGTACAGCCTGGTAGAGGAGTTGCTCCTTTGTATTGGTGCCACTACATGAAGACACTTTTCCAGCACCAAAATGAAGAGCATAAATTTGAAGACTACCTTTTTTACAGTAATTTGTGAACCTTGTATTAGTATAGCATTTCTCACTGTTATGCATTGTTACTGGCTACACACTATAATTTGGGTTTCAGGTTAATCACATGAGATAATACCAGGTGTTCCATAAATGACTGTCAAAAATTTTGGTCTGACTACAACTTCATGCACTCAGTTTTGATAATGTACCAGTTTGGTTTATACTTAAAGTGGCTCAGTAGATTTTGTTGTACCTTTTCCTCAGTTATTTATTTAGCATATTGCTCCTTAACTCCTTGAATCCAGAGGACATCCTTTTGTTTATTTTTGCTGCTGCCAGATGATGCACTTCAACTTAGGAGGGGCCCTTTGCATTGGAGGAGTTGGAGTGATAGCAGTAAGAATAAACCTGAAAGGATGTGACTTGGATTCAAGGAGTAAGCCCAGTCTTAGGCCTTCTATGCTTTGAAGTGGGTAGTGTGTGATTTACTTATTTTATATCTTTACATTCTCTGAACACTGTTTATATATCTGTAATTAGAGGTTTCACTAAACCCTGTTTCAGGGGTCTGCCACCAGGTGGCCTATTGTTGCCCAGCTGCGATTAAATATTTTTGCAGGGTTTTAAAGACCTGTGAAACTGTACATAATACTAAGTTAATAATAATGTTGCTATTGATCGGAATTTTTTTTCCCATTCAATCAAGTACATATATATATATACCTGTAAAGAAAGAATAACCAGGCTTTCTGAGCATCTTAGCTTGGGGACTAGAATAGTGTGTTGTCTATTTACATATACGGTATTTGAATAAATCGAGTGCATCCACTCACTTGATGTAGTGCTGTCTACTTCTTCCTTAGCCTTTATCATTCTTTTTCTGTGCCTGCCCTCCTCTCTTCCTATTTCTACCATTTTTCCTGTCACTTCTTACTGCTTTTCTTTCCTTTACAGGTGGCATTACATTGAGTGACAAGCCAAATGGTTTCTTGTAAGCCAAGAAACCATTTACAACGCTGGGTGGTAACCATATAACCAAACCATACGTGCTCCCTACGTGTCAACAAGTGGGTTGGTGGAGGGTTAGTGTCCCTCCCCGTAAAATAAATAACTCAAAGTCAAATGGCCACCCCTTACGGGATTATGGTATCTGGCAATAGATAGATAGAGTGCAATTAGCAAAAGATTACCTTCAGGACTTGTGTGTGTGTTTTATCATGCTTTAAAGAAGTATGCTGTTCCAATGAAAATTATGTACTTAACGAATGCTTAGTGAATCAGCCATATTAATCAAAACAAAGTGGCAGTGCGGTATGACACTAACCACAGCCGAGTGCAGGGAGGAATTGGGTGTATGGAGTCAGGGAAACATTTAAACGAATGGACCATTCCACAATTACAGGCGTTTCCCCCAAAAAGAGGTGTACCATACTTGGGGTACAACAAGGAAAAGCTCAAGAAAATGGTGAAAAATTCCTTGCAAAATCCAGAATTATTTCTAGTAACAGAACCCACAGATGGGAATGCAGTCAGCATCGGTAGGCAAAAAGTTATTGTAGGCGAACATGTAGGCGCCTTTTGTAGAGTCTGATTTGCAGTCGGCAATTGCACAGTCAGATTTCGTCATATTTGACTTAGGCTCCTAAGATCGTCGAGATGTCCAACAGTTATTGTCTTGAAAAGTCATATGTCAGTCAGGGCAGCATATCGAAAGGTGTAGCCAAATTTGCGGCTTCATATCTACAGTATTTTCTTTTGTGGATGCTAACAAATGACTTGTTGTATATTTTAATCACTGTTATCTTGCTTTATGGATGGTTCTAGTGAAATTGCCTAGGTTTTGTCTCTTATGTTGTGCTTACTGAGATGGGTAAACTGATGAAAGCTGAGTTTACGAAATGGCACTCGTAATATATATTATCAAAAGGCTCCCATATTGTAATTTGGTTATATCATGCCAGGTGAGTAATTTGACGAGTAAAATATGTTTTGAGGTATTTTACTTTGTGTCAGAATTAAAAAGAAATTAAGCAATGGCTACATTTTCAATGGCTACTCCGCATCAGAGCTGGGCGACGGAAGTGAACCTAGTGGCAGGTTTCTGAAACAGGATCTGGCGAAGTGTGTAATTGTATCATGTGCTTCAGGAGTTTATCATGAAAAATTAAGTGCTTGCCTCACCTCTGCATTTTGAGTTAAGCATATGGCAGTCAGACACTTCAGCTTGATGTACAGTAATTGTTTTATTTTTGCTATATCTGGGAAATTTTACTCGGCTTCCATGAGATTTAGATGTGCTGAAAAGCTTTGAGAGAACTACTTGAGAGGATTTGCCAATGTGGAGAGACTGGAGAATGAGAGACTAACTAGAAGAATGTGTGACTGAAGAGGAGCGAGGGAGAGGAATGGAGAGACTATGAAATGGAAGGATGATGTGGAAAGGTATAAGAGAAAGAGGTATGTGAGTTGAAGAATGGGCAGCATAATGATAGAACACAAGGTAACACTGAGGATTAAAGTGTTTGGCCGTAGATGGATAAAGAGATAGAGATGAAATTTTCCAAACCGAAGGGGGCTAGAGGCAGCTCTCATTAATTTCTGATTGGAGTGGCAAAAATAGTTTGTGATGAAGATATATTGTTAGGGAAGAAGAATAAAAAACTTGGTTGCATTTTAAAGGATGGGCAAGTCAGTGGGGAGGTTTAGGGAACTCTGTATGAAAGTGTGTTACAGTACTGTACTGTGAACACTTGTATGGGAATCAAAACTGGACTGTGGATGGCAACTTCTTAGCTAATTGCTGAAGAAATTACCTTTTTTAGAACACCTGCAGACATAAGGAGGATGGATAGTGTAAGTAACAGAGAAGTTTGTGAGCATTTTGGAATGGGAGAAGGGATGATCGGAGTGGCTACAAATGAATACTGTGTACATTGAGTTGATGTGGATGTATTAAAATATTGGATATAGATAGGATGCCAAGAATAGGCTTTGAGGGTGAGTTGAGGGTAATACTAGAGGAAACGGACATTTTATGGTATAGAAGAGTGGAGCAGTAATTTGGTGAAGTGGATGAGGAAGGGAAATGATTGAGAGAGTGGAAGAGATGTGAGGTCAAAGAAGCTTGGAGGCAGTTCTGTCATGGCCATCTGCTGTTGTGAAATTCCAAGAGGGAGCAGTGTGTTAGGGGATGATAAGGATGAAATATAAAGGCATCCAAGAACAGCAAGAAAAACTATAAAATACTCCTTCAGTTGTAAAGGAGTTAAAATTGTGGTCCTGGAATAATAAAAAATCATCTGAAGATAGCAAGAGTATTTTAATTTTTTAAGCTTAGAAAGAGTTTTTAAGAATGGAGAAGGTAGCTGCAACCTTCATTAATACTGTGAATTCAAGATGTCTTTCTGGAATAAAAATAATCTGAAGATAGCAAGAGTAAAATATGGAAAGAATTCACTGGATTGACAGGTTATATGTCTTCAGTATGATGACATCTCTTAAATAAGTGCTTGATGACAGGGTTTATATATTAAATATGATGACATCTCTTTCAAATAAGTGCGTGGTGTTGTGGTTGGTAGAGTTTTTGAATCAATATGTACTGTGGTTTAGGTCCCAGAGGTGACCAGAAATTTTTCCATCATGATGATGATAAAGCACTATCGGGGGGGAAGGTTTGTCCATAAATGTTGTTCGCTACTGTAACTTTGCCTGAGGCCTGTGCACTGTGACTGGGGCATAGATCATGGGTCCGGGGCAAGATGGGACTCGAACCTGTGCTAGATGGTACAGTGGCATTGCGGTTCTCAGGCTGCCGCTTCCGTCAAATAGAGAGGGGCCCGAACCTGGGAGTAGCATCCCTGGAGGCTGCCCTATCAGTGGGTGTATAATGGCGGGGCAGTCGCAGTGCCAAGGCGCTCTTGGAGGGTGTCCCTGCAGCTGTCCTGGGAGGGTGCCCCGAGGCCACTACCAGAGCCGCTGGTGGACTAGGGGTCCCCGATCTATTGCCTGGGCCTAGGACTGTGCAATGGGAGGGGCCTGTGGAATGTTTACCCCCCCTTTTATCTTACTGACTATGACTTATAAATAAAAGAACCAAAGCAAGCCTGAGGACAGTAAATTACCCAGGAGTGGGCTCGTGGAATGTAGGAAGTTTGAGGGGAAGAATGGTGGAAGTCTTTGGGGCATTCAGTAGGAGGTGGGTGAATGTGGCATGTTTGCAGGAAGTCCGGTACAGGGGTGGATCAGCCAGAAAGATTGTTGGGAAGGATTGCTATTATAAGTTGTTTTGGCAGGGGGGAACTGATGGATATGGGGGTGTGGGTGTGTTGGTTGCGGAGAAATGGGTGGAATATGTTATGAGAGTAAGTGATAGGATATTAGTAGTGAAAATTTTGATCGGTAGGAAAATGATTGCAATTATATTGGCATATGTTCCACAGGCAGGATTGGATGACGCAGAGAAAGATAGATTTTGAGATGATTTAATATGTGTAGTAGGTGGTGTGGGCGATGATGAGGTAGTGGTTCTGGGAGGGGATTTAAATGGTCATGTGGGTGAAGCAGCTCACGGTTATGAAGGAGACCATGGGGGATGTGCATATGGTATGAGGAATGCAGAAGGGAAAGAATA
>JAGKTI010022910.1:0-15039 GCA_018397915.1 Birgus latro
GAACAGTTAATAAGTGAATCCATTATTAGGCTAGAAATGTTAATTGAACGAAGAAATAGAATAATATTAATGGGAGATTTTAACTGTAGAGAAGTTGATTGGGAAAGTATGGATGCTGGGAACAATGAAGAATCATGGGGAAATAAATTAATGGAATTGATGATGGAAAACATGTTAACTCAGTTGATCAAAGAAAACACAAGAATTAGGGGTGTTGATGAACCATCCAGGCTTGACCTATTATTCACAAAGGACCCAAATGATGTGAGGAACATAACCTACCAGTGCCCCTTTGGTAAAAGTGATCATCTGGTAATTGAGATGGATGTGGTAGGAGTGAGGGAAGGAGAAAGAGATGAAAAACACAGAGAAAATAGATACAATTATGGGAAGGCAGACTTTGCTTCCCTGAGAAACTTTTTCCAAAATGTAGAATGGAGTAAAATGAATATGATCACAAATGTTGATGAGAAATATGAGTTTTTGATAGAAGTATATAAAACAGGAGTTACTAAGTATGTCCCAAAATTTTCTGCAGCTATGGAAAGGAAGAAAGAATGGTTTAACAACAGATGTAGGATGGCACAAGAGGCAAGAAAAAAAGCATGGAAGAAAGTGAGAAGAAGGTATAGTGAAAGGGCCTGGGAGGAGTACAAGCAGGTTAGAAATGAATATGTAAGGATACGGAGAGAAGAGGAAAGGAAATACGAAAAAGATATTGTATCTCACTGTAAAAAAGAGCCAAAACTATTTTATAGGTTTGTAAATGGCAAAATGAAAGTTAAGGACAGTATAATACGACTGAGGGATGGAGATGAAACATACGAAAGAGAGGAAGACTTGTGTGAAATAATGAACAACAAGCTACAGTCAGTTTATGTATTGGAAGACGAATTTAGGGAGCCTGAAATGGAACCCAGGCTGACGAGAATGACCGAAATTACAGTTGACATGGATGAGGTGCTACAGCTGATGAAGGATTTGGATGTGAGAAAAGCAATGGGACCAGATGGTGTGGCTGGATGGATCCTGAAGGAATGTGCCGACCAGTTAGTGTGGCCAGTTTATGTCATTATCAAAACCTCGCTTGAAAAGGGACAGTTACCTAAAGATTGGAAAAGAGCAAGTATTGTGCCAATCTTTAAGGGAGGAGATAGGGAGGATCCACTTAATTATAGACCTGTGTCACTTACTAGTATTGTTTGTAAAATCTGTGAGAAAGTTATTAGAAAAAGATGGATAAAGTATTTAGAAGAAAATGAAGTGATAACACCAAGACAGTTTGGTTTTAGGGAAGGAAGATCATGTATTACTAACCTACTAAGTTTCTACAGTAGGGTAACAGATGTCATACAGGAGAGAGAGGGATGGGCAGACTGTGTCTATCTGGATCTTAAGAAAGCATTTGACAGGGTACCCTATAAGAGACTACTGTGGAAGTTGAGGACATTTGGAGGGGTGCATGGGAAACTATTAAAGTGGATGGGAGATTATTTGATAGGAAGGCAGATGAGAACAGTAATAAGAGACAAGGTATCACAATGGAGAAATGTGACTAGTGGAGTACCCCAGGGCTCTGTCTTGGCCCCAGTAATGTTTCTGATATATGTAAATGATTTGCCAGAGGGTTTGAATAGTTACATGAGTATGTTTGCAGATGATGCTAAAATTATGAAACATATTAAATGTATTGATAGTTGTAAAGAACTGCAAGAGGACTTGGACAAAATACACAGCTGGAGCCAGACTTGGAAAATGGACTTTAATGCCAAAAAGTGTCATGTATTAGAAATGGGTATAAGTGAAAGAAGACCACACTGGACATATAAAATGGGCAATGAGATGATTAGTAAAAGAAAGGATGAGAAAGATTTGGGAGTGATTATTCGGGATGACTTGTCACCAGAAAAGCATATAAACAAAATTATTGGGGAAACTTATGGATTACTGACCAACATGAGAGTGGCTTTTAATTATATGGATGAGGAAATGTTGAGGAGGTTGATAGTGACCATGATAAGACCAAGACTAGAGTATGCGGCGGTGGTATGGTCACCTCATTTGAAGAAGCATATTGATAAACTAGAAAGGGTCCAACGGATGGCAACGAAGATGATACCGTGTTTAAGGGAACTCACCTACGAGGAGAGATTGGAAAAACTGAAGGTACCAACATTGCACGAGAGAAGGGAAAGAGGTGACTTGATCACGATATTTAGAAATGTAAGAGAATTGGAAAGGGTGGATAGAGAGGATCCTTTTGTGTTGGATGATGGAAGAACAAGAGGTCATGGCTTCAAGTTGAGGAAAAGTAGATGTCTTAATGATCTCAAAAAGTTCAGTTTCCTGAATAGAAGCATAAGTATTTGGAATGACTTAGACGAAGAGGTGGTGCAGGCGAAAAACATTCATGTATTTAAAACTAGATTAGATGAATGTAGATATGGAGACGGGACAACACGAGCTTAGCTCAATTCCTGTATACTACAAATAGGTAAATACAGTAAAACCTCGATATAACGGACTTCAATAGACCATATATATATATATATACACACACACACAGTAAAACCTCGATATAACGGACTTCAATAGACCGGAATTTGCTTTTATCGGACTCGAAATGCTTCTGGACTAAATTCCTATATATCGGAAAAAGTCCGATAAAGCCAGAAGCAGTCCGGACTGCCTGACCACTTCAGCTATGTTCACCACAATAAGGTAAATAAAAGACATGTTTATCAGTGTACAGTACAGTATTATTATACCATTTGATTAATATAGTAAGGGTATAACATAGTACAGTACTGCAATGGTAGTGAAATCAGTTTAAAAACCAGTGGTGCAATCCGGACTAATGTCTGATATATNGATGTCGCTTTTATCGGAATTTCGCATTTTTCGGAATGGTTAGGGCCCCAATTAGTCTGTTGTAATGAGGTCTTACTGTGTATATATATATACAGTATATATACTGTTTCCCCCTCAGGGTAGGGTTTTTTCCAAGAGTACTCCTCCAGTATCCCTGCTTGTCGTATGAGGCGACTAAAAGGGTTGGTGGTGGGCTAGTGCCCCACCCTGTAAAACAACTACTGAAACTAAAAATATGAACAAGAAGCCTCGGACCAGGACTGACCAAAAGATGACGACTTTGGACCGTACAAAGGACTTGTAAGGATTGCGACATGAAATGTTAGGGGAATAAATGATGAGGTGAAGGAAAGACAGATTGTACAGGTGCTTGAGGGTGCAAAAGTAGATGTATGTGGATTAACAGAAATTTAATGGAGAGGTGAAAGTGTGAGAGAATGGGAGTATGGATTGGGTATATGCGTGAGAGTAGGTGAGAATGAGAGGGCAAAAGAAGGAGTGTGTATTGTTGTGAGTAACAGATGGAAGGAGAATATAAGAGAGTATATAGATCAGTTGGGTCAAGGATTGTGTGAGTAAGAGTGAAAGTTGGACTACAAATGTGGGGAATTGTGTGCGTGTATGCGCCAACACAAGATCATCCAGGCAGAGTGAGAGAAGAGTTGTGGACAAACGTGGAAGCATGCTTGGAAAAGTTTGGAAGGAATGAGAGAGTGTTTTTGACTGGAGATATGAATGGAAAAGTTGGAAATGTGAAAGTGGTTGGTGAGTGGGGCGTGCCTGCAGAGATGGACGAGTATGGCAGTGCTTTAGTGGACATTTGTGCTGGGAGGGGCTTGGCGATAGCTAATACCCTCTTCAGGCACAAGATGATCCATAGGTATATGTGGCGAGTGTTGAGAAGGGTGGATGATGAACTGCATGAACAGAAGGCAATGATTGATTATGTGTGTGTGGATGCAAGGATGAGAAGGTGTGTAATGGATGCAAAAGTATTTAGAGGTTGGGGGAGTGGACTTTTGGGCCACCACTTGGTGGTGGTCAGATTTAAAGTCCAAACAAAACGGAGAAAGAGAAGAAGGGAAGGACAGGAGGAAGTAGTTCTTACAAGGAGGGTAGAAAAGTTACAAGAGGATGGAGAAATGGCAGAATATCAAACGGAAGTGGAGGAGCAATTGGGTAAAGATAGATTGGAGCAGATGGGGGATGTGGAAGATGTGTGCAAGGTATTCACAGAAGAAATCTGTGCAATATGTGAGGTGGTATGTGGGTTGAAGAGAAGACGAAAAGGGGTACAGGAGCATGTGGAGTCACATGGAGAGACAGACTGACAAATGAGGAAGTGAAGGAGTGCTGTGGTGTGGATGTGGATGTGATAGGAAGCGTTAGGAAGAACATGTTAAGGTGGTTTGGCTATATGGAGAGGATGGAGGGTGAGAGGACTGACAAGGAGAGTGTATGTGAGTGAGGTGGAGGGGAAGGAGGGAGGGAGAGACCAAGGATGAGATGGAGGGATGGAGTGGAGAGGTATATGGGAGTGGGGAGGGGGGGGGTGAGCTGGGAACAGGGCAGTGAAATGGCGGGGGACAGAGCGACATGGAGGCGATTTGTTTGTGGCCACCCCTTATGAGATTAAGGCATCTGGCAATAGATAGATATACTGTGTATATATATCGTTTTGTTTTGTTTCGTTTTTGAAGGCTCCAACATGCTTGCATGTGTCGGCCTTGGTCACCTAATGGCGGCTCTCCATGCTGCTCGATCTCTGGCAGCCTCCCTGTTCAGTCCCTAACCCTTAAGTCACACTTAATGACCTCGTCCCATGTCTGTCTCGGTCTACCCCTCCCAACCCCTCCCCCAATATTAACACCTCCCACCCTCTGTACCCAATTATCATCCCCCATCCTCTCCACATGTCCAAACCACCTCAGCCTACCTCTCCTCATCACAACACCATTACACTCCAGTCCCATCCTACCTCTCAACTCTTCCATCGTAAACCCTGCCCCCCCAGGCCTTGCACGCAGGGACGCACTGCACATCCACCTAATCATTGTCATTTCTGTACGTTTAAACCTGCAAATATCCTCTTCCTTTACTGCCCAGGTGTCACTACTATACTGCGTCACACTCCTAACACATGCTGCATACAAAGACCCCTTAGCACGTAAGGAGAGTCCTCTCGATGTCAGGAGAGGCAACAGCTCTTTGAACTTCTTCCAACCACTTCTCACTCTAGCAACCGAGCTAACTCCAGCCCCACCTCCGGCACATAACATAACAGTGTGTGTGATAAATGGGTGCACAAGAGATGTAGTGGTATTAGAGGTAGACTGCGAGATAATGGTGATTTTATGTGTGCGGCGTGTCGGGGAGAGCAGGTGCAGATTGTTTGAAATGAATGAACTTACTGGTGAGTCTCTTGAGTGTGTGGAAACGTTTTGTTATTTGGGAGACATGTTATGTGCTGGAGGTGGGCCTGGAGCTTGCTCAGTTGCTAGGGTGAGAAGTGGTTGGAAGAAGTTCAGGGAGCTGTTGCCTCTCCTGACATTGAGAGGACTCTCCTTACGTGCTAAGGGGTCTTTGTATGCAGCATGTGTTAGGAGTGTGATGCTGTATGGTAGTGAGACTTGGGCAGTAAAGGAAGAGGATATTCGCTGGCTTAAACGTACAGAAATGACAATGATTAGGTGGATGTGCATTGCGTCCTTGTATGCAAGGCCTGGGGGGGCTGGGTTTACGATCAAAGAGTTGAGAGGTAGGATGGGACTGGAGTGTATTGGTGTTATTATGAGGAGAGGTAGGCTGAGGTGGTTTGGACATGTGGAGAGGATGGGGGATGATGATTGGGTACAGAGGGTGAGAAGTGTTAATATTGGGGGAGGGGTAGACCGAGAAAGACATGGGGCGAGGTCATTAAGCGTGACCTCAGGGTTAAGGGATTGAACAGGGATGCTGCCAAAGATCGAGCAGCATGAAGAGCCGCCATTAGGTGACCAAGGCCGACGCATGCAAGTATGTTGGATCCTTCAAAAACTAAACGAAACGAATATACGATACATACATACATACAGGCAGACCTTGATTTACGATACCCCGGAATAGGAATGGGGCTAGAAATACCACTTTACCCCGCCTATTGTAGGCCTTCCCCTGGTTTTGCGATTTTTTTTGTTTTTAACTGATTTTGATGATAATTTAGGCTAAAATTTTGTGTTTAGGCTGATTTATAAACTGTTTTTAGACTTAGATTAATGGGCTTTAGTCACAGGTGGAGTGAACACTGTCATTTGGGGTACGGATTCTTGCCCATCAGACGACGTACAAAACAGTGTGGACAACTAGGCAGCTCAACAGAGAATATTTCATATTTGACCATTGAACATCAAACCTATCATAGAATATACAGTAAAACCTCGATATAACGGACTTCAGTAGACCGGAATTCGCTTTTATTGGACTCGAGGAGCTACCGGACTAAACTCCTATATATCGGAAAAGTCCGATATATCCAGAAAGCAGTCCAGACTACCTGACAACTTCGGCTATGTTCACCACAATAAGACAAGTAAAAGACATGTTTTTCAGTGCATAGTACAGTATTATTATACCATTTGATTAATATAGGGAAGGTATAACACAGTACAATACTGCAATGGTGGTGAAAACTACCGATGCAATCCGGACTAATGTCTGATATATCGGAAAAAGTCCGGATTAGCAGGGGTAAGTCCGGATGTCGCTTTTATTGGAAAATCGCATATTTCGAACTGGCCTGAGCCCCAATTAGTCCGTTATAGTGAGGTCTTACTGTATAATAATAATTAAATAGATACTAATAATTATGAAAGCCTCAATTTCCTGCATTGGTGAAGACTGTGCCATCAATAAATCGTGTGTTTACATTCAGACTGTTTAAGGGAAAACACTTTGTAAATACAGTAAAAGTCCTCCAATCCAACCACCAATAATCCGAAAATCCTAATACTTCAAATTTGTCAAGGCAAAAATTTTTTATTTTTTCTGTTTTTTTTCCCAAAATTTTCTGGGCTTTATCTAAGGATTTATCTGGCTTAGACTTGCTCTTTGACTTGGATGTACCATCCTGCATCTACAATAATCTCTTCAATATCTGATGTAATACAGTAAACCCTTGATAAGCCGAACTTTTAGAAGCCGGAATCTTCAGTTAGCCGAACTCAGGCCGAGACCACGTATGAAAGTAGGCCGAAATGCGAAAGTAGGGAGAGAAATGGCGCCAAGCGGACTCGTGGCGCCAGTCTGCTGCTTGCTTTTGGAGACGGTAGTTGCACCATTCTTACTGTCATTTAGTGCTGAACAGTGCTCTCCTTTTGCCTTCTGCCTTGCCATGGAAGGTTCATAGCTTAAAAGAAGTGATACTGGCACCTCTAGTCGTAAAGGAATGAAGCTAAAAAAAAAAAAATGTGCGCTTGTGACAGTGTAGTGATCATGACTAAAGTTCAGTACTATTATTACTGAAAGTGTTACATTGCAGTCTATTACAGTGATTACATTTAAGTTTAGTTCTTAATATAGAGTGAAATAAATACTGGGTACTGTTTAGAATTTACGTTACAGTATGAACTCAACCACCTTCACCACCTCTGTCTCCAAAACAAAACAAACTGCCAAAGAATCTACTGTTTCTAACGAAAGGTGTTACACTGCATACTATTATAGTGATTACATTTAAGTTTTGTTCTTAATATAGAGTGAAATAAATACTGGGTACTTTTTAGAATTTACGTTCAAGTGTGAGTTAAACCACCTCCACCACCTCCGTCTCCAAAACAAAACAAACTGCCGACGATCTTCTGCCTCTGACGAAAGGCAAATTATTTGCACTGATTTCTTTCTTTTTTGTCTTTCTTTAATAATTTATACACTGTATATGCTCCTTTACTTTAGTGTTAAGAAGACAAGTAATAAGTATTGTTATTGCAATTTGGGGGGGTGAAAATCCATCTCCAACACACGTTACCGACAGTCAGTACTGCCTCTGTGAATGATTTTCTACCAGTTAACCACTGCAGTACTGTGACGTCTATTTCTACTTTATTTACGCTTCCTCCAGCCGATTTTATGGCACTCAGGACTGGACTCACATACTGAAGGGGCTAACGAAGGCTGTACCAACCCCGTGCACTTCCACAGATCCAACCTACACTGACTAAAATTGTCTGGTGGCAGCAAGAACAAAATGAAATACACCCAGCACTGAAGGGGTTAAATGTATATTAAATGCACTATATTGTTTTTTGTCATAACTAATTTATTGATATATGCTTCTTTAATTTAGTGTTGAAAGGACATGTAATAGGTATTGTCTTAGCAATTTTTGGGGGTGATAATTCGGTAATTTAGCAATTTTGGGGGGTGAAAATTCGGTAAGCCGGAAAATTCGGTAAGCCGGAAAATTCGGTAATTCGAACCAGGGTAGAGCCCCATATAGTTTGGCATATCAAGGGTTTACTGCACAACCAAATGCATGTCGGGAAATTGGGATCTTCCTGATACTGGGGCCCTGCCTCCTGGACTGGTACTTATGGACCCTAACCCACCGTAACTCAGAAAACCACCTACATAACTCCCTTCCGGACATGCGTAGCACCTATTTAAGACCCTAGTCACACCAGACAAAACCTTCCATAGGAGTACCCGCTGATGTTTAATAATGTCCAGCTCGTTCTTACATCATCCTTGAACATGCTTGGGGTTTCATTCACTCGGGATTTATCTTGGAAAGAACATATTACATCTCTTGTGAAATATGCTTCAAAGAGATTAGGTGTGCTAAGCCGACTCTGAACCTTATTTTCCCCTACACAGATGTTGACTTTATACACGGGTTCTATTTGCCCCTGTTTGGAGTACAACTCTCGTGTGTGGGGAGGATCCCCACATACGGCCCTTCTCAATAGGGCGGAGTCAAAGGCTTTTCGTCTCATTAACTCTCCTTACTAGCTTTCTTCAACCTCTGTCTCTTCACTGCACTGTTGCATCTTTATCTCTTTTCTATCACTACTTCAATGGCTACTGTTCCTCTGAACTGTCTACTTGCATCCCTCCACCTCTATGACGGGCATGTAGTACCCATCTAGCAACGACCTCTCATCCCTTTTCTGTCCAGCTCTCTAATGCAAGAGTTAACTGTTACTCCCAGTCCTTCATTTATGCAACTGGTCAACTCTGGAACTATCTTCCTCTGTCAGTATTTCCTACTTCCTATAATTTCCAGTCTTTCAAACGCAGTGTGTCCAGGCATCTCGAAATGAACGGATCTTGAATTTGGCTCTCTTTTGTGTTGTTTTTGTTTATTCTTGGAAGGAACGGTTTGCTGGCCCATGGCCTTTGGTTCCTTCTTCTTTGCATTAAAAAAAAAAAAAAGGACACAAAGTGTGAAATAAATGAAAAGGAACCAGCGAATGAGGAATTAGAGGTGAGTATGGAAACTGTTTAGCAGTTGACAGGGTACTGTAACTCTCTACCAGAAATGAACAGCACCTTTTTAAGACCTAATACACACAAATAAGGGACACAAAGCTTGAAATAAATTAAGTGGAACCAGAGAATGAGGCATTAGAGGTGAGTATGGAAAATATCTAGCAGTTGACAGAGTACTTACAACACGTCCGTGGTAGTTGTTATGAAGATTTCCCCACCTCCTCTAAGGCACTGACATTGGTGAAAATGCTCTTGAAGCACGTTCAGTAATCCAGTGTCGTGCTGCTCTTAATCCCTAGCGCTGTGAATTATGATTGATTAAACAAAAACGAGCACGAGCAGCTGCTATTCCGACAATCGTCTACTCATGATGATAGTTGAGTGAGAACTCAGTAGGGGAGCTTGGGGAGCAGGAAGCACACGTAAACACAGCTGTTCAGTGCCGTGCGCTAAGTTCAAATTATGGGTGAAAAGAAATTGGACCCCCCACCCCACCCCACCCCCCAAGGCCCGGACCTAAAATGTCCGGACATTGGGGTGTCCAGATACTGGGCATCTGGATTTTAAAGAGATTACTGTATTCATCTGCACTTCTATGCATTTGCAGTGAGTGAAGCAAAACCCATATAATTTTGTGTTTCTTTGATGATCATGTACAGCTACACTGATCACTAGTTTCTGCTCAGAGGTGCCCCCATCGTACCCCAGTATACCCAGGGAAGATGGGAGGGGGGGACAAAACGAGCTCCACCTTCCTCTACTCAAGCTCCCAATCCTCCCCCATAACCCTACCCCACCCATCCCCAACATTCGTCATTCTTAACTGGCAGTTACCTCATACAGTAAAACCACGATATAACGGACTTCAGTAGACCAGAATTCGCTTTTATCGGATTCGAGGAGCTACCGGACTAAATTCCTATATATCGGAAAAAGTCCAATAAAGTCAGAAGCAGTCCGGACTGCCTGACCACTTCAGCTATGTTCACCACAATAAGGTAAATAAAAGACATGTTTATCAGTGTACAGTACAGTATTATTATACCATTTGATTAATGTAGTGAAGGCATAACATAGTACAGTAATGCAATGGTAGTGAAAACAGTTTGAAAACCAGTGGTGCAATCCGGACTAATGTCTGATATATCGGAAAAAGTCCGGATTAGCAGGGGAAAGTCCGGATGTCACTTTTATCGGAATTTCGCATTTTTCGGAATTAGTCTGTTATAGTGAGGTCTTACTTTACTCTCAGAAAAAAATTACTTACCATCTCATGTGTTCTCTTAAGTTAGCATTCAGTGTCACATTCTTCGTTAGATATCTCGTTTCCCAACACATTTTGGACTGGCAGAGCATAGTTATTTCTGTCTCTTTCAGTTAAGTGTACATTTTGTTCATTCTTTTGTTTGTTCTTAAGTGTATGTGTGAAAGGGAGAGTATCGATACAAACAATAATGTATTCCATTAACCCCTTCATAGCTGTCAGCCTTGAACAATGCTTTACTGTACCGGTGTCTGTGATGGTGAGTTAGGGAGCTATAAAAAACTGAGAACAATTATGGGAAGGGAATTAAGGTCACTGGTATGTTTACACAACCCTACTCCACCATCCCAGGTAACCAGGCATCACTTCATCTCAGATGTTTTTGCTGATATGTTTAAATGCTAATGTAACATACCCCCTAATTTTGAGTAAGATTCTTCCATTATGCCGGAAACAGTGGTAGGTAAGGCTTGAGGAACGTTATGATAATGAGAGGAAATCTTTCAGCGAGAGGAAGGTAATTTACCACCCTCAAAATAGGCAGAACAGTACAGAAAACAAACTAGAGGAATGTGAATTGAATTGGTAAGGTCATTAGGCTGTATTCCTAGCCAAAAATTTATAGGTTTCAAAATTTTAGGGGACGAAATGAAACAAAAATGCTTACTAGTCGGGGGGGGGGAAATCATCTCATGTGTTCTCGTACATTAGAATCCAATTCCACATTCTTTGTTCTATGTCGCAGTTCCCAACACATTTCGGACCGAAAGAGCATACAGTTATTTACTTGTTTCTGCTCCTTACAGTTGAGTGTCCATTTACTGCTCATTTTTTTGTTCGTTGTTATGTGTATGTGTGAGACAGTAATGATACAAATACTATAATGTATTCCATTAACCCCTTCAGAACTGCCAGCTTTGAACAATGCTTTACTGTACCAGTGTCAGTGATGTTGAGTTAGGGAGCTATAAAAAAAACGGCAAACAATTATGGGAAGGGAACGAAGGTTACTGGTATGTTTACACGACCCTGCTCTTATCCCAAGCACCCAGGCGGTCACTTCACCCAAGACATTTTCGCCAATATGTTTAAATGCTAATGTAATATGCCCCCTATTTTTTTTCTTTCACGAATCATAGCAAATCACAATGGGTTTAGGGGGGAGGGGGGGAAACAGGTGCACCAGATGAGTCTTGTAAGAAAAGAAACTGATTTTAGAGCCTAGAAAGAATGGTTCCGAGGCCTGCCACGAGAGCATGCAAATGTCTGAACTCACGGCCACTGAGGGGGCTAAACATATGCTTTACTGTAAGCAGTAAAAGCACCTTACCAAATCAGTTCATCCTGATATTCAGTTATATATTTCTGATTATATCTGGGTTGGCAAATAAACATTTGTTGAATCTGTTTCCCCAATCTTTTTAGCTATTCTGGTGTGACAACTCTTGTTGTTCGTTAACATAATGGCGGAAGGTACTGTTCTGATCTAATTGTTTAACTAAACCTGGCGTAACCTAGCTTAACTGCACATGATTATTATTGTTTTTTTTTTTTTGATGCAAGGAAGAAGGAACCAAAGGCCATGGGCCTGCAAACTGTTCCTTCCAAAAATAAACAAAAACAATGCAAAAGAGAGCCAAATTCAAGATCTGTTCATTTCGAGATGCCTGGATGCACTGCGTTTGAAAGACTGGAGATCATAGGAAGTAGGAAATACAGACAGAGGAAGACAGTTCCAGAGTTGACCAGTTGCATAAATGAAGGACTGGGAGTAACGGTTAACTCTTGCATTAGAGAGTTGGACAGAAAAGTGATGAGAGTTTGTTGCTAGACGGGAACTACATGCCTGTCGTAGAGGTGGAGGGATGCAAGCAGACAGTTCAGAAGAACAGTGGCCATTGAAGTAGCGATACAAAAGAGATAAAGACGCAACAGTGCGGCGAAGAGACAGAGGGTGAAGGGAGCTAGTAAGAGGAGGAGAGTTAATGAGACGAAATGCCTTTGACTCCACCCTATTGAGAAGGGCTGTATGTGGGGATCCTCCCCACACATGAGAGTTGTACTCCAAACAGGGGTGAATAAAACCCGTGTGTAAAGACAACATCTTTGCAGGAGTAAAGAAGGTTCGGAGTCGGCTTTGCACACCTAATCTCTTTGAAGCAGATTTTACAAGAGATGTAATATGTTCTTTCCAAGATAAATCCCGAGTGAATGAAACCCCATGCATGTTCAAGGATGATGTAAGAACGAGCTGGACATTATTAAACATCAGCGGGTACTCCTGTGGAAGGTTTTGTCGGGTTGATGGGTGTAAGAACTGAGTCTTTGACGCATTAAAAACAAGATTATTTTTACCCCAGTCAGAGATACGAGCCAAGTCAGACATTAGGTGTGCCATAGCCTCATCCCGTGTTTGTTGAAATAACTGCTGAGATAGGCGTAGCGGGAACCGAATGGAAAAGTGAAGGGTGGAATCATCAGCGTATGAGTGGATAGGGTTAGATATACAGCTTAGAAGGCCATTGATGAATAGAAGGAAGAAAGTTGGTGATAGGACAGAGCCCTGAGGAACACCACTGTTGATAGATCTAGGAGAAGAACGGTGGCCGTCTACAACAGCAGCTATAGAAAGACCAGAAAGAAAACTAGAGATGAAGGCACAGATAGAAGGATAGAAACCGTAAGAAGGCAGTTTAGAAATTAAAGATTTATGCCAGACTTGACTGAAAGCCTTTGAGATGTCAAGCGCAGTGGCAAAGCTTTCGCCAAAGTCCCGAAAGGAGGATGACCAGGAGTCCGAAAGATAGGTGGGAAGATCACCAGTGGAGCGTCCCTGACGGAACCCATACTGATGATCAGAAAGAGGGTTGTGACAGGAAAGATGCTTTAAAATTTTTCTGTTAAGAACTGATTCGAAAACTTTTGAGACACAGGATGTTAAAGCAATTGGACGATAGTTAGAGGGTTGGGAATGGTCACCCTTCTTTGGGACTGGCTGAATGAGAGCAAACTTCCAGCAAGAAGGAAAGGTACAAGTTGATAGACAGAGGTGAAAGAATTTACTTAGGCAGGGTGTAAGCACAGAAGCACAGTTTTTGAGGATAACAGGAGGGACCCAATCAGGACCATATGCCTTGTTAGTAGTGAGGCCAGTGATGGCAGAAAATACATCAGCTGAAGAAATTTTAATGTCACCCATGAGGAAGCCTGAGGGGGGAAGTGATGGAGGAACAGCACCAGAATCGTCTAAGGTGGAATTGAAGGAGAAAGTCTGAACGAAGAGATTGGCTTTATCAGTGGAAGAAATAGCGACAGAGCCATCAGAGTAGAAAAGAGGAGGGAAGGATGATGAAGTTGTTAGAAAGGTTTTTGGCAAGGTGCCAGAAGGAGCATGAAGAATTTGAGTTGGAGAGTTAGAAACATTTAGTGCGGATAAAATTATTTTTAGAAGAGCGACAAACAGACTTAGCACGATTCTGGGCAGAAACACAAGAAAGATGTGATTCAGGGATGGGTTGGCTCTGGTGCCTTTTATAGGCCCTCTCCTTGTTGCAAACAGCATTAGAACAAGTGTGATTAAACCAAGGCTTTCTTGCATTAGACAAAGAATATGAGAAAGGAATGTATTCTTCCATGCCCGAGAGAATAACCTCCGTAGTGCATAAGGCACATTAACATAGCTCCCGACCATGGAAGTTGGGAAACGAAATCCACATCCACATCTGAGTACGTTGAGTTTCTTCCATTTCGCTGGAAACAATCGTAGGTACAGCTTGAGGAACGTGACAATAATGACAGGGTGGAAATTTTTCAGCAAGAAAAAGTAATATACCAAACTAAAAATTGAAAAATACAGAAACAAGCAGGAGGCATATGCAAAGATCTCTTTCTGCTACGTAAAGTGTACATTTACCGGTAAATAAATAAGCCCGACAGTACTTGCTTTTTGTTTCCGCTGGATTAATCATGATTTTGGACTATTCAGGCACCCCTTCACACCGTGTAGCCCGGATAATTGGGCTGTCTCTTTAGTTCGATTTATGAAGTGTTTACTGTATACAGTAGGCGCGGAAAGTATTGACATTTTTTTGCCGACGTCATTCTTTTTCGTGTCAAGTGAAGTAGGGTCGATACTACCCTCCCCTGTGATGCGAACTGAGCTGACGCTTTTTCAGTGGGAGCTGGCAGCCCTGCTTGATAGGTTTGGCACCACAGGAGCAGGCTCAGTAATGTTTGGGCAGCCACAGGAGGAGGATTGTCTCTGTGTGTGATGCACCACGAGGACATGTTTTGACTCAAATAACACAGTTATTTGGTTACCTACCACATTCTCATCATGCTTAAAGTAACCACAAGCAAGGACAAACGTGTGGAAGTGATTACTTTATACAAAGCTGGCCACAAACTCCCATTTATTGCAAATCAGATGGTGTTAGACT
>JAGKTI010022911.1:0-15039 GCA_018397915.1 Birgus latro
ACCTCTCAACTCCATCCCTTCAGCTCATCCTGAGTCTTCCTCTCTCTCTCTCTCCCTCCCTCCACCCCACCTGCATACAACCTCCTAGTCAGTCTTTCATTTTCCATTGTCTCCATATGTCCAAACCACCTCAGTGTATTTCTCCTAATCTTCTCAACCACATCCGCATCCACCCCACAACGTTCCTTCACTTCTTCATTCGTCAACCTGTCCCTCCATGTCACTCCACATGCTCCTCTTTGATTCAGTGTCAATTCAAGCAAGGGGTGGAACTACTGTCATGGATTTTGCTGATTTTCTTATATATTATTGGTATTTGTGTGAGGAGAAAACCTCCCAATTTGGAGGGTTCAGCTCCCACTCGTCTCCGAGTGGTAGCCATGTTGAAATCTGTCCTCGGCGCATGCTGTGATGTGCCACACCCCCTTTTAAAAAGATTTATCCTTAGTAACTCATCAACTATACATGTTATGAAGATGGCACTTGGTATACATATGCATTCTTTCGTGTATAATTAGAATCTACAATCAATATCGTGATGTCTATAAAAGATTTAAAGATAAATTACGAAAACCTCTTTGGGAAAATACTTAATGTTTACATTCTAGTATCCTACTTCTGTCACACTGTATCAAGTTGCATATTTGACATGTTCTATCACATCAGTTCATCTAATAAATATGTGAAAATGGGGGGACTGATATCTCTCTTGTATTTAGAAATTATGAAAAATTATGAACCTATTATATCGATCATTTCTCATAAAATGTACACACAAATGTACAGGGAAACGTACTGTTTATTCATATCTCCTTCCACAGGCAGTGCTTTTGTCATTACTTAGAGGTAAGTTTTTTATTCAGAGCTTCAGGAGTTAATGTTTTATAGATTTTTAATGTTAGTAAAATGGGAACTTCATGGATGAATTATCTGCACTCCCTTCTTTTGACTGAATATGGTAAAGCATCATCCATTAGCTACAATCACTATCTTGGATTAATGCATCATCCTGATCAGCTGATGATGAAATCTTGATGAGTGACTTCACTTGGCCATTGCTTCAAAAGCAGTCATGGAAGAAATACCAGAGAAGTACACTCTTGGAGTGGTCCTTGGCTCACTATGTCACCTTACGCATTACATTTAAAAAACTAGTCTTGTTAAACTGGGGGATTTCCCAAACGATGAGAAGGCTTAATTGGTCATCAGGAGCAATTGTCCTGTAAATGTCGTGGACCCTGACGAAGTAACTGTTTGCTATCTCCATGAAGCCATTTTCATCAGCCTATTAAAATCCCTGCAGCAGAACATATACTGTAATCCATTCAATGCCCACAAGATCCCCAGTCTTCCTACTAATTCTAATTCCAGCTCCAGTCTATGAAAAACTTATCTTAAGTTTGTATCAAGATGCAGTCTAAGGACTTCACTGGGACATCCCAAGTTACTTGCATCCTGCTGTTGTCTATTACAGAGATGATATTGAGAGTGACGTGGGTTCCTTGAAGGCAAAAAGTTTCTACATCACCAGTGATGAGTGAGATCACAATGTAATCATTGTTCATAAGTCTGTTGATGTTATCATGAACACTTTCAAGGTCTTCTGCTCGGTTTAAAACTTGTACATTATTTCTCAGATGGTGCAGCAAGTCAGTATAAGATTTAGCTCATCACAATTCAGACTTTGTCATCAGGACAGAGAGGAACTTTTTTGAAACCAGTCATAGAAAGTGTCCATCTTATGGGATAGTTGGTACTGTAAAACGATTGGTTGTCTATGTCTCCTTACAGGCACTGAGTCAGGGTCAGATAATAACCTCAAATAGGTTCATCGAGTGATGCAGAGAGAATATTAAAGGAATTAAATTCATATTTGTTGGCAGTCAAGCAATATCAGAACATGGGGAAACGATCAGTCAGAGAATGGCTAGTAGCAAGACAATATCTGGCACCAGATGTCATCATCGCTTTGTTCCAGCTTCAAATGGTATAGAAATATTCAGGTTGTCAACCGATCAAATGTCCACCAGAGTTCCAAGGGAGAAGTCTGCCACTAAGCTCAATGTTTCTGAGTTGAAACCAGAGCAATATGCAGATGTAGTCTATGACATGAAATTGTAGTGTTTTAATTGAAGAGAAATGCGTCGGGAATGAAGAAATCTGAGTAAATTTCATGAAACATCCAGACCCAGGTTGCAAATTGTTCTGGCCTCAGAGGAAGGAGCACTGTTGGGTGCCATTCCTTCATGTTTTAACACAAATTTCTGCCCAACAGCTTTGAACAGGACTGCTCGGCAGTGTAAACTGCCTGATGATGAAGTGAAGATAGTCAAGGAATGTTTTAAAAACATTCCCCACTTGCGGAATGTAGTGTGTAGAACTAGATTTTAGGTATCTGTATCATAGGTGTTGGAATGGTTTCTTAGAATTCAGTCAGCACTTCCTCTGTTGGCATGGCTCAACAATATGGGGTCATAAAGTTGGGTTTTCTGTCTGCAAACGAGCAAAATAATAGGTTCTTAATTTTTCATTAATTTCTCTGCATTGAGACACATCACTCTCCCCAGTTTCACATATTCGTTAGATGAAATGATGGGAAGTAACATGTAAGATTTGCAACTTGATACAATGAAACAGAATTAGGATACTTGGGGAGGGGGGACAAAAATGGGTACCTCCCAAAACAGGTTTTTGTCATTGATCTTTAAAACTATTTTAGATATGGCTGCTGCTTGGAGATGAGTGGGAGCTGGGAAAGATGGTTATGACTGCAGTATGCAGGTGTGCCGAGTGCAAGATGGACCTTGGTAATAGTGCTTCTGTGCCAACCAGACCTTCAAACCCATCTATGTGCCAGAACAGATTGTAAATTAGTGTAAATATCCTGATTTAGTATGTACAGAAAAAATAGCATAAAAGGGAGTTTGGAGACAGTGGTAAGGGACATTTCACTATGCTACAAACTAGCAAAAGTAAAGTGATATTTGTTGCAAAGTTATTCAGGATTATTTAGTTTTAAACGAGCAAAGGTAAGTACTTAATGAAACAAAAAATGATCTTTTATGTGCGTAGGTAGTAATACATGCCTGAAAACCAAGTACATAAGTGACTTCTGGTGATCAAATGCTACATTTTAATCTTGTGTGATAACTCTTCATAAATATATTACTTCAACACATTTAAGTGACTCAGTAGTAACAAGTGGTGCCAGGTACAACAAACCTCGCCTGAAAGCAGTTATTTTATTTTCGACCGTTTTCAAGTTATAGTCCTCTGAAAATCTGTGCCCTTTGATTTGACCTTTTAAGGTCATTCAAAGTCAGAGGTCATTGTGTCAAGTGAAAGCCCACATGAGACTTCCTATCTCTTGATTATGGTAAATATACTGTATCCTCAACCAGTTTCGAGTTATAGCCCCCTGAATACTCGTGATCTTGAGTTTGACCCTTCAAGGTCACTTAAGTTCAAAGGTCATCGTGCCAAATGAAAGTCCATATGGCAGTTCATTGATGCTGATATTGGTAAAAATTTCTATCATCAACCTGTTTCAAGTTATAGCCTTCTGAAAATCTGTGACCCTTCAGGGTCAGTCAGCTGCCTCCAAAATTTACTCACTTTCTTTTGGGACCAGCGTCCACATATCCTGAATTTTCATGTAATTTCATTCAGCCTGTCTTCAGTAATGTTACTAACAACGAAACCAAGAAACAAGAAACTCAACCAAAAACAGTTCCTCACCAGACTTCATCTGGGCGAGGTAGTAGATGATATATTACTGAGCAAAGTTTATACAGTACACGGAAAACATTGTGTTGTCCTTACCATTGCACTCACGTAGCTTATTTCAAACTAAGTGTGAAGCTTGTAATTTCCTCTTAAAAAATTACATCCATAATACAGTGCAGTGCAACATGTGACCTTGTCACTGAAAATTGATTTAAAAAAAAACTTGTTTTTTAGTGTTATAAAGCAAGGAAGTCACCTCTCACTCCAAATACCGTGGAGACTACGTACAGTAAAGTGCTACATTTTATCTGCCTGGGTAACTGCCACTCACCAACCACAAAGAAAAAAAAAACTCTTCAACTTGTCCTCCCTCCTGCCCTGGACAACCTACGGACATTAGTTTGTTTCCAAGGCTAGTTATATTGAACTTTTTATGATTAAAATTTAATGATTCTAGGTTAAGTAAAAGTGGGTCATAACCGCTACGCTACTGGGAAAGGGTTCGTTTCGTTTCGTTTTTTAAAGTCTTCAACATGTTTGCATGTGTCTGCCTTGATCATCTAATTGCGGCTCTCCATGCCGCTCAATCTCTGGCAGCTTCCCTTAATCAGTCCCTTATCCCTGAGGTCACGCTCAATGACCTCGTCCCAGGTCTTTCTCGGTCCACCTCTCGCAGTCCTACCTCTAACGTTAATACTTCTCACTTTTTGCACCCAATTATTATCCTTCAATCTCTTCATATGCCCAAACCACCTCAATCTACCTCTCATCACAACACCAATACACTCCAGTCCCATACAAAGGAAAATACATAGGAACGCAAACCACAACAGACCTTATGGTACTTTTGTGGCTGCTTGTTACAGAGTAGACTTTGACTACAAGATCTAACTCTACATGCCGAAGGATAAGGATAGTAAAGTATGAAGGCTTCTCCCGCTTCAAAACCCTCTAGTTAAACCTGGCAGGAAAAAGTGAGAAGGACCACCATGCAACATGGAAAAACTCTCATGGAATTTTTATAGGAAGGACTGAAAGCGAAAAGTTACTTTCTATAATACTTTATTTACAAGCTACCAGTTTGAATAGCCTGAAAGAGAAAGTAATAAAGTAAAACGAGTAATCAAATAAATAAATAACTATGGCGTAACATTATGTACGGGTACCTTGAGTCAATGGGACGTCTGTAGACACAGTGTGGATACTGCACAGTGGTCGTGAAGCAGCCTTGTCTGTCACTTTGAAGATAGGCAGCAGTCAATCAGGCCCCAGCTCCATTCACTCCACTGAGACAAGGAACTTTCCCACGCGGGACAAGTACACAAGTTACCTGCCACAGCAGTGACCCCTGGTGCATTAAAAAAATCACAATGGTGGTTACTTAACTAACAAGGATCCTCAGTGATCCACAGCCCTATCACAGGTCGAAAGTAAGAATAGTGACCATTAAATCAGAGATACATGTGCATATCCTAGTCTCTGCTTATACTACTTTATTTGCATTTAACAAGTTGATAAATATATATTAACATGACACGACGCTATGTACAGATATGTTAAGTTTACAGGATGTCCTATAGACAGGAGGGGAATGAACTTTTGCGTAGCTGGTAACAGTGAGTGTGCTCTACATATTTACGACTCTGTTGATGAAGAAGTATTTTGCTCCATGGGATTGGAAACACTTTCCCATAGTTTTGTAGCCATTACTCAGCAGAAATGCATTATTCAGGAGTGAACATACTTAGGAGAGGGTCAGATAACAGATATTTATCCAAGAGATTTTTAAAGGTTAATACTGTGTCACGGTTTACTACCTTAGTGGGCAATCTGTTTCGTATATTTACAACTCTGTTAAAGATAAAATGCTTAGCTTCATGTGACTGAAATCGCTTACCAATCATTTTATGACCATTACCTCTAGTGTAGTTTGAGTGATCAACAGTGAAATATTTATCAATGGTCACATTATTGTGTCCTTTGAAAATATTGAATACTTGAATTAAATCTCCTCATAATCTTAATTTATTTAAGGTAAAGAGATTCAGGACTTCTAAACATACCTCCTATGGTTTGTTTCTCAGTCTAGGTATCAACTGTGTCGCTTTTCACTGTATTCTCTCAAGTTTCTCCATACAGTGATCAAAACTGAACACATACTCCAAGTGCGGGCATACTAAGTATTTAAACAAAGTGAAGACCATATTATCGGATTTATATTCAAATGCTCTACCTATGAATCCAGTCAGTTTATTGGCTTTCTTTACAGCTTCTGTACACTGTTTGCTTGGTTTCAGATCATTTGTGATTATAACTCCTGAGTGTTTTTCATGGTTTACCCTATCAAGTTGGACATTATTCATGTTATAACCAGCGCTTACATTTTTACTGCCAATGTTTAGAAATTTGTATTTGTTAAAACATCATGTTTGGGTCCGTTTAAACAGTTGATCAAGCTCTGTCTGAATTGCCCACCTCTGCAACACTGCATCTGCTCTCTCACTTATTTTAATGTCAGTAAATTTTGAATTTTACAACATAATGGTTCACCAGTATCATTTATGTAGGACGTAACACTGAACGCTGTGGCACTCCACTTGTAACGTTTTTCCAGTCTGACCCTTTTCTATTTATAACTACTCTTTGCTTTCGTCCAGTGAGCCAATCTTCGACCCACCCGAGCACACTGTCACTGAACCCACGTTCCTTTAGCTTCTGAACGAGTCTTTTGTGTGGATCTTTGTGAAAAGTTTTTTGAAAATCGAGGTAGATATCGTCAATAGATTTAGTCTCATCAAATATGTTCAATATGTCGTCGAAAAAGTCCAGCAGATTCGTGAGGCATGAGCGATTATTCCGAGAACGATGCTGCGAATCTTTGATGAGATTTTTTTGTTTCTGTTTCACAACTTTGTCTCTGATAATTGTTTCAAGCAATTTGCAAATAACTGATGCTAAACTAATTGGGCGGTAGTTTTCTGGTTGTGCTCTGTTGCTCTTTCTGAATATTAGGTTACGTTTGCAAGTTTCCATTCGTGTGGCACTTTACTGCTCTTTAGTGATAAGTTAAAAAGTTCAGAAAAAGGCTTTGAAATTTTATTCTGAAGTTCCTTTAATATGCGTGGTGGTATTTTGTCCGGTCCTGATGTTTTTTTCTCATTTAATTTGATAACTGCAAGTAGTACATCGCTGTCACTAACTGTATCGTTGATTATGTTTTCCTCTTCTACAGGAACTGGGGGGATTGCAGGAATCGTATGTATATTGTCTACTGTAAATACCAATGCGAAGTAAGTATTAAAAATTTTCATCTTAGTTTCATCATCGGAGTGATTTATGTTATCAGTGATTAATGGCCCCATTGTTGGAGTTATTTCCTTTTTGCCTCTTATGTAATTGAATTTTTTTTTTTTGAGATATGATTTACTGATACTTGCAATATGTGCCTGAAGGTTTTACTTATTGCGTTTAAATAATTTTATGGCTTTACGTCAAATGATATTATATTTGTTTTTATAATTTTCTTACTGCGTTTGATTTTTTTTTTTTTTTTTGCTTTTCGTTAAAGGGCAATTAAATTTTTTTTTTTTCACTTTGACTCTCTGTGGTATTATAATTTCTATATGCAATATTTTTTCCTACTAGACAATGTTTGATATCTGGGTTCCAGCATTTGGGTTTAGAATTTTTGGCAGGCCTTCTGTTGTGCATTGAAGCATTGTAATACATAACCTGACTGCATTGTTGAGAGTTTCTATTAAAAATTTCCATGCCTTATTGATATCGAATGTTTCAACAGTGCCATGCCAGTTACCTGCACCTACAATATTATTGCCCTTCAGTTCTACCTCTCAACTATTCCATCGTAAACCTAGCCCCCCACCCCCTTCCCCAGGCCTCACACTCAGGGACTCACTGCACATCCACCTCATCACTGTCATTTCTGTACGTTTGAGCCTGAGAATATCCTCTCCCTTTTCTGCCCAGGTCTGACTACCATACCGCATTACACTCCTAACACATGCCGCATTCAAAGATCCCTTAGCATGGAGGGAAAACTCTCTCAGTGTCACAAGAGGCAACAGCTCCCTGTACTTCTTCCAACCACTCCTCACTCTACCGACAAAGCCAGCTTCATCCCCATCTCCAGCACATAACATGTCTCCCAAATAACAAAACTCTTCCACACATTCGAGAGACTTACCAGCAACATCAGTCCTTTCACGCCTGACAATCTCCACATGCTCTTCCCGACACACCGCACTCACGAAATCAGCATTATCTCGCAGTCTACCTCTAATATCATTTCATCACTGATGCACCCACTTATCACATAAACTGTACAAGATGGAATCACTTCCCATTCCCTTGTGGTAAATCGCACATGGCCACTCTCCCTCTTCATTGACAGTATCGCCACCAGCCCTAGACACCAACACTTCTGTTTTGTCTCCATTTACTCTTAAGCCCTTGCGCCCCATAGCATCTCTCCACTTCCTAAATCTTTCCTTCACCTCTCATTCATTCTCTGCAATCAACACCAAATCATCGGCATAAAACATCTCCCACGGGAGTCAATTTCTGAAGTCACGTGAGAGGGATTCAAGTGTCATGATAAACAACAAGGGGATGAAGACACACCAACATTCATGGAAAATTCATCACTCAAATCTCCATTCACCCTTACCTGGGTGCGAGCATCCATTTACCAAGCCATAACCACCCTAACCAGCCGCTCCTCGATCTCAAGCTTTCTCACTGACCACTTCAACACATCCCTAGAGACTCTGTCAAAGGCCTTCTCCAAATCAACAAAAATACAGGTCCATTTTCTTTCCAATATATTTTTCCTGGAGCTGTCATACTATGAATATGGCATCAGTGGTCACCCTGCCTGGCATAAACCCATATTGCATCCCATCACTATTCACTCTCTAATCATACTTTATAGAACTCTCTTCATTACCTTCATTATCTGCTCCAAAAGCTTTATGCCTCTATAGTTTCCTCCTTCCAGGCATCACCCTTCTCTTTGTACATTTACAGTTACACTATTCAGCCAATCATCTGAGACAACACATTCATATATAACCATATTATATCGTCAGTAAGCAATCTCAGTCCTTTATCTTCTGAGTCTTTCAGCATTTCAGCAGTCAACCCAGACACACCTGCTGCTTTCCCTTCCTGCATCCTGCCCATTGCCCTGGTCACAGTAGCAGAGTCAATCAAAGGACAAGGGCCAGACACTGGATCTTCTGGCTCAGAATCTTCCCTGTTCCAGTCAATCTCCTCATTCAACAGCCGGTTGGAATGCTTTTTCCAGACATCTTTAATATCCCCAATTTCACCAATACCGTTCCTTCATCATTTTTCACACACTGCTCACATATGAAATCCATGTTTTCCCTCTCCATCTGATGTGCCACTGTAAATACCATGCCAAATATCAAAATCTTATAACATTTAATCAGCATGGTTTCACAATAGATCTTGCCTTACATATTTGAAAAACGTTTAAAAACACCTTTATGATAATTTGGATAAAAAATACTAGTAAATGTCATCTTCCTATATTTCCAGAAAGAATTTGAGAAGGTAACCCATCCAAGAGTACCGGTACTTCTTCTTCGTCTTTTTCTTCCAACTTTTCCCACTGTTAGATGGGGTCGATGCCATCAAAAACTGCTAAAAAGGCTATAAAACCACCTCCTATCTAAAAATTTATCTTCATGTAATGGTAACTGGCTGATGAATTGCATGCAATGGGTAATGATAAATGGCGATTCATAAAGCTGGCTAGATGTATCTGAGACTATTCTGGTTTGAACAGTTGTTTTGAATTTGGCCAGTTTTAAGACCGGATGCCCTTCCTGACACCAACCCTCCCTGTTTATCTGGAAATGGATCTGAGACTGAGATAGGTCCCCCACGTTTCTGGGGGAGTGCTTTTTGTCTGCTTCTAATAGACCCTTCTAGTATGGGCCCACTTTGCAAAATCAGTACTCAAGTGTGCTCGCCACCGCAAGGTAGCATTCAATAAACGGGGTCAAATCCACCCTCGAAGAGTCACCACCATTTTTTTTCTGCTGGGGATGTGGCTCAAGAGAGTCTCTGGAGATGTATGGGATAAGGTGGCCTGGCCTACCTCTGCCTTGCCCTCCTCGTCCTTACCCTTGAAAGGTCACAATCATTTTTTCTGGTAGGGTCTCAGGAGAGGTAGGCGATGAGGTGGCCTGGCCGACTTCCTCTGTGCCCTCCCTGTCCCTACTCTTGAAAGCCACCACCACTTCTTCCAGCTGGGGCTGTAACTTAAGAGGGTCTCAGGAGAGGTAGGGGGATGAAGTGACCTGGCCGATCTCCGCCATGCCTTCCTCGTCTTTAATCTTGAATGGTCACCACCACCTTCTCCAACTGGAGTCCTTGGTCAAAAAGGTTTCAGAAGAGATGGGGGATAAGTTGGCGTTGCTGTCATCCTCTGCAGCCTCAACGTCCCTGCCTCCAAAGGCCCACCATTCATTCTGGCTTGGGATCTGTCTCAAAAGGGTCTCTAGAGAGGTGGGGGAGTACTCTTAGTCTGATTGCTACCAGTAGGCCCTTCTAGTATGGATGCACCTATCTTGTCTTGCCTTACTAGGGTGAAGCAGTACTCAAGCCTGCTAATCACTCCAGGGAAGCCCCCCAAGAACAGTCCATGGCCTTTAACAAATTATGTTCATGGTTTGGTGACTGGCTAACGAATTACAAGCAACTGGTAATGATAAATGGCAAATCATCAAGTTGGTTTGATGTAGCCAGTGGAGTCCTCGGGGTCAATTCTAGTTCTTCTCAACATTTATATTGGTGATATAGTAAATGGACTCTCTTCTAAGGTAGAGAAATTTGCAGATGACACAATGGTTGGAAAGAAGTAATTACGAAAGCAGGCTTTGTATCTATGCAAAACAACCGCAATATGTTAATGAATTAACGTTAAAAATGGCATTTGAAATTTAGTATAGATACGAGGTCTGTTAAGAAAGTATCAGTCCTTATACTCTTCTATCTATCTATTTTCAGACGCCTTAATTCCGTAAGGGGTGGCCACAAACAAATCGCCTTCATGTCGCCCTGTCCCTCGCCATTTCATTGCCCTGCCCCCAGCTCAAACCTCCCTCTCTCATGTACCTCTCCACTCCGTCCCACCATCCCATCCTTGGCCTCCCCCTCCCTCTCCCCCCCTCCTCCTCACTGATATACACTCTCCTTGTCAGTCTCTCACTCTCCATTCTCTCCATCTGGCCAAACCACCTCGGTGTATTTCTCCTAGCGCTTCCTATCACATCTACACCACAACGATCCTCCACTCCCTCATTTGTCAGTCTGTCTCTCCATGTGACTCCACATGCTCTTCTCAAATAACTCATTTCCACTGCTCTCACTCTTGAATTCTGTCCCTCCAGCAAGGTCCAAGCTTCACTTCCATATGTCAGAGTTGATATCACAATACTGTCAAGTAATAACTTTTTCACTTCCATGCTCACCTTCCTGTTTCTTATTACTGCTATCAAGGAACCAGCAACCTTTCTTCCCTGCTGTACCCTTTCAAGCACTTCACCCTCTAAACTTCCAGCCTTACTCATAACACTACCCAAGTACTTAAATGGACTCGCATTTTCCATTTCCTCCTCCTCCAACCTCACTGTACATTCATTGACTTCATTTCTCTCGAAGACCATAACTTTACTCTTCCCTACATGCACCTTTAGATTCCATGTCTTATACACTCTCCCAAACTCATCCACCAAGCTTTGCAGTTCCCCTTCGTCTTCACTTAGCAACACAGTATCATCTGCAAACGACAGTACAGGGAGTTTCCAAACATTGCCCTCTCTCATAAGGGTCGCTCCAACATCCGCTGCCCTACCTTGTATCTCTTTTATAGCCCCATCCATACACAGATTAAAAGACCATGGAGACATGACACATCCCTGTTTCAATCCCACCTTCAAATAGAAAAATTCACTCAGTTCACTTTCCACACACATTCCAGCCTTTGCACCCTCATACATACTTTTCACGGCCTTCAGCAACTTCTCATATACTCCATATGTTCTTAATACTTTCCACAATCCACCCTGTCATATGTTTTCTCCAAATCCATGAGGTCTGCATACAACTTCTTTCCCTTCTCTAGAAACTTTTCCACCAAAGATCTAATAATGTCAGTAAGTATTCTACTGCATACTTTTCTTATTACACTAGGAAGACAAATGCCCCCTTGATTACCATACACTTCTTTTTCCCTTTTTCCTTTGTACAGGGGAATAATTATACCTGACTTCCAATCCTCCGGGACTCTACCTTCCTCCCAGGCCAAACTGCACATCTTCCACATTCATTTTACTACAGTCTCTCCCCCATGCTTCAGCATTTCACCACACACTCCTTCAATTCCTGGGGCTTTCCCCAGGTTGACTTTCTTCATTGCTTCCACAACTTCCATCCTACTGAGTTCTTCCCCTCTTCTCACATCCCTCCATTTCCCAGCCATTCCACAGCCACTTATTACTGTCATTCTCTGTGTTCAACAATTTCTTAAGGTATTCTCTCCATCTGCTCACCTTTTCTCCCTTCTCCACTAGTAATCTACCATTATTGTCTTTCACTCCCCTACTGACTTCTTTGACACCCTGTTTACCTGTTTCCAGAACATTTTCTTACATTCCCTCCACTTTACACTCAAATTCCTTCCAAATTCCTTATCACTCTCGTCTTACTCTTACTAATCTTTTCACCTCTCTCTTCCTCTCTGCATATACTGTAACTCCTCTGTCTCTCACCTTCTTCCACACCCGTTTCTCATCCACTCACTATGTTTTCTTCTTTTGCGTCATAGCCTGTATCACCTCTTCATACCACCATGCTATTCCCTGCACCCTATTTCGTCTTCTCTTCACCTCACACACAACCCCACATGTTGCACAGATTTCTCCTGTGAATATCTTGCACACACCTTTCACGTCCCCCATCTGCTTCAATCCATATTTACCCAATAACTCCTTTTTTCCATCCTCTTGGAACCTTTCCACTCTACTTGTACGGACTACTTCCTCCTGTCTTCCCCTTCTATTTCTGCATTTCATTTGGATCTTGATTCTCACCACCACCAAGTGATGGTCAGAAGTCCACTCCCACAACCTCTGTATGGTTTTGTATCCATTACACATCTTATCCTATCATCCACACACACATAAACAATCATTGCCTTCCATTCATTCAGTTCACCACCCACCCTTCTCATCACTTGCCACATACAGTATATCTATGGATCATTTTGTGTCTGAAGAGGGTATTGGCTATCACCAACCCCCTCCCGGCACAAATGTCCACTAAAGCACTGCCATTCACATCCATCTCTGCAGGTACACCCCACTCACCAACTACTCCATCCACCTTCACATTCCCTACTTTTCCATTATTATATCCAATTAAAAACACTCTCTCATTCCCAAACTTTTCCATGCATGCTTCCGCATTTGCCCAGAACTCCTCTCTCATTCTGCTTGCACAATCTTGTGTTGGCGCATACATGCACACAATTGCCCACATCTGTTATCCAACTTTCAATCTTACTTACGCAATCCTTGAGCCAACTGATCCATACTGTCTTATAGTCTTCTTCCATCTGTTACTCACAACAATACACACTCCTCTTGCCCTCACATTTTCACCTACTCCCGCGCATATACCCCATCCATACTCCCATTCTCTCACACTTTCACTCTTCTTTTACCTAGTTGTTTTCTGGGCAGCGGCACCAGCCCTCCGCCAACCCGTGTAGGTTGGTTATAAGGTTACCACCCAGCGTTGTAAATGATTTCCTGTTTTTTTTTTTTATGTGTCCGACTCTGGGCATAGGCTTTACAGCCTGCTATCAAGGCCCAGCCGTCCTCCTACATACCATACACCTCTACATGTCACCACTTCGGCGCTAACACCCACCGTCCATATTGAATACATGCTAGGGCTGTCTCATACAGGACTGGTGTATTGGTATTAGCGGGGTCATTTTTACGACATGTCGGCGGGTCTTCTGGTAGATCAGTAAAGCCTGATTTAATGAAATTCAAATCCTTAAACTGTTCCCTGCCCCAGCGAGGATTCGAACCTGGGTCCGTCGGGACTGCAAGCCAACTCTCTACCGATCGAGCTACCGCGGTTTACTGGAAGTCATTTGACTTGCCACTCAGTGTAGAGCTACCCGAAAAACAGAGTACTACTACACTGAGTGAGTGGATGATGGGCTAGGACACTAATCCCCCTTAACCCATTTCCACCCAGTGTCCTCAATATAGGACGGAACTGGTCATTTTCAAAAGTTAATAGAGAAGGGAACCCCGGGGTAGGAACCTATGAGCTTCCCGACTATGAGCCAAGTGGAGGGCGATACACTTAGTAGTACCATCCAGCAAAATCCCTCGCACGGGAACCCTGGGAGCTAATAGGTTAAAGTAGGCCCCTTACTTGACACACTTAGTCCAGCGTTCTTTCCACTGCCTGAAACATTTTTCAAAGATGTTTTTTCAAATCTCCCGATGGTGCTTCATCTCATTCGTCATGATTTCTTCACTTGTCTCAAATTAGGAACCCTTCAGCAGAGTTTGGGCTTGAGGAATAACCAAAATCCGCACGGAGCTATGTCTAGTGAGTAGGGAGCGTGCTGGATCTGCAGGATGTTGTGCTTGGCCAAAAATTCCTGAATCAGTTAAGAAGAATGGCCAGGGGCGTTGCGATGGTGCAGCTTTCACCTTGCCGCTTTCCAAAGGTCTGATCTCTTCTGCCGAACTGCGTCTCGAAGATGACAGAAAACGTTGAGGAAGTAATGTCTGTTGACACTGACTTTCTGGTGCATATTCGTGATGCACAACAGCACCTTATTATTAAAAGAAACAAAAACTGTCGTGTTATTTTAACGTCGTCTTTTTGGCCGAGGCGGCCCTGCATGCTTCCACTGCGATGACTGCTTTGGCTTCTGGGTCGTACCCGTACACCCAAGTTTTATCTCCAGTGATAATAACCTTCAAAAAGTCTGGATCATGATTTTCACAGAGCTTGTTGTTTACATGAAAGGCGCATTAGAAAGAACTTAGCAGCAACTCTTCACATGCCCAAGTCATCTGCTAAAATTTTGTGTGCTGATCCATCACTGATCCCAGCTCCATTATACAGGCATTATTATGTTATTGTACAATAGTAATAGATATAGGCACAATATGCAACTATGTAATACTAGGCACATGATGTCTGCTAGAGGAAGGGAAGAGTAAAGCA
>JAGKTI010022912.1:0-15038 GCA_018397915.1 Birgus latro
AGTAATTTCTACTAAGTGACCCTTACTTCTCTGTAAATAGTTCCTCCATATTCCCTCATCTTTTAGTTCTTTTCTGTGTTTATGCTTTTACCTCACTTTTTAATAGTCTCAGTGGCTACCATTATCCAATGGAACTGTCGTGGCCTACGTGCAAATTGGGAGGAACTCCGTTGGCTTCTGGCAAGGTATTCCCCTGTGTGTGTTTGCCTACAGGAGACAATGGTTGGAGATTCTTCTCCCCCCAGTCCTCCTGGTTACCATGTATTTTATTCAATTCCTCTTCCTGGACAGGGACGTAGTGGCGGTGTAGCCATCCTCCTACGCAATGACACCCCATTCATCCGCCTGAATCTTACCATGCCTCTACAGGTTATTGCTGCTCGAGTTTTCCTTCGCCGTTATTATACAGTATGTTCCATATATTTACCACCCAACACAACAGTCAGCAGGGACGAGCTCGAACTCCTCATTCGTCAGTTACCTTCACCCTTTCTACTCTTGGGGGACTTTAATTGTCGCCATCCAATGTGGGGTGATTGCCTTACTAACCAACGTGGAGACTTGATGGCATCACTACTGGAGGCTGGAGACCTTGCATTAATAAACACTGGTGCTTTTACACATTTTCATCCCCAAACAAATTCCTTTACTGCCATCGACCTGTCTGTTTGCTCACCCGACTGCATCCTGGATTTCACCTGGGAGGTTATGGAGAGCTTGCATGGGAGTGACCACTTCCCTGTCCTCCTTACATCACCGACATCTGGTCCCTGTTCCCGCTTACCGAGGTGGAAGCTAGATAAGGCGGACTGGTCACTTTTCTCTGCTTTGGCATCTTTTGATTCCTCTGCAGAGGAATATCCAACTATAGACGAAGCCGTTTCCTTTTTCACCTCCACTTTACATTCTGCTGCCCTTGAAGCTATCCCAGAAACCTCTGGCATGTATCGCTCTCGACCTCTCCCCTGGTGGAATGAGGAATGCAGGGTTCCCGTGCGAGCTAAGAAGATAGCTTTTTCCCGCTATCGAAAATGCAGAACTGAACATAATCTTATTCAGTTCAGGAGGGCAAGGTCTAAGGCTCCTCAGGTGCTCAAGGATGCTAGGCGAGAATCTTGGAAAGCATATGTTTCCTCAATTAACTCTAGGACGCCAGTGTCCCAGGTGTGGAAGAGGGTCAGGAAAATTTCGGAAAAATTTATTCCAACTAAGTCCCCTGTGTTGAAGGTTAATGACATTCCTGTCGGTGACCCCGTGATTGTGGCTGATATTATGGCATCTGCTTTTGCAACAGTCTCTCATAGGGACGCTGCCAATCCAACGTTTTCTAGACACAGAGAGTTGGAGGAAGCTAAGGTGCTGGACTTCCGTTCGGAGAATAGAGAAACGTACAATCTCCCTTTCTCTTCTCACGAGCTACAGTTTGCCCTTTCCCTTTGTCATGACACATCTCCAGGGCCGGATGACATACCATACGCGATGCTCCAGCACTTGGATGAGGATACACAGCGTTCTCTCCTCAACCTTTTTAATAGAATTTGGAAGAACTCTTCTTTACCCACCTCTTGGCGTGAAGCTATTGTATTGCCATTCCAAAAGCCAGGGAAAGCAGGGTACAGTCCTCTTGAATATAGGCCGATTGCTTTGACGTCCTGCATGTGCAAACTGTTTGAAAAAATGGTTAATGCTCGCCTTACATATTTCCTCGAAAGGAATGAGACTCTTTCTCATTGTCAGTCTGGTTTTAGAAAGTATCGTTCAACAATAGATGCGCTGGTACGTCTTGAAGCAGCAGTTTGTGCTGCCTTTGCTAGGAAGCAGCACCTCGTATGCGTTTTCTTTGATCTGGAAAAGACATACGACACAACATGGAGATTTGGGATTTACAAGGAACTACACTCTATAGGATTACGTGGAAGACTGCCCCTGTTTCTAATCGATTTCCTTCGTGATCGTAAATTTAAGGTTCGAGTAGGTTCCACCTTGTCTACGTCATACCCTCAAGAGGAAGGGGTGCCTCAAGGGAGTGTTCTTAGTGCGACTCTGTTTGCAATTGCGTTGAATGGTATTGCAGCATCAGTTCCAGAAGGAGTATCTGTCTCTCTGTATGTTGATGATTTAACATTATGGTTTGCTGCTTCCCGAATGGCTGTGGCAGAGCGCAGAATGCAGCTTGCTCTGGACAGGGTCTCACACTGGGCTACCATGCATGGCTTCCGTTTTTCACCAACTAAAACAGTGGCCTTACATTTCTGTCATATCAAAGGTATACATCCAGACCCAGACCTCCAATTGTATGGCCAGAGAGTGCGAGTTGTAGGTGAGGCAAAGTTCCTTGGCCTTATTTTCGATAGGAGGTTGACATGGGTCCCTCATATCCGCTCTTTACGTCAGTCATGTCATCGAGCCCTTTCTCTCCTCCGGACCTTGTCACATCTGTCATGGGGCGCCGACAGAACTACCCTGCTACACCTTTACCGTACCTTAGTGAGGAGCAAACTAGACTATGGGTGTGAGGTGTACTCGTCAGCTTCGGAGGCACGGCTGCGCCCATTAAATTCAGTCCATCATGCTGGGATCCGTCTGTCTACTGGGGCTTTCCGCTCGTCACCGATACCTAGTCTGTTGGTTGATGCAAATGAGCTACCACTGGATATTCGTAGACAGTCCTTATTAGTGCGGTGTTGGCACCGCCTCCACCGTCTTCCCAACTCTCTGTGTAGTAAGGCTGTCTCTGAGACTACTCTCCATCACATTTACAACACCCATCCCCACCATCCCCACCCTTTTGGGTACAGAGTAAGGGCTGCCATGGAGGAGCTGTGTTTTCCCTCCTCCCCTGTTTGCCCGGTACGTGTTTCCCGAGTGCCTCCATGGCATCTTCCAGAGGTTCAGCCGTGTGTTTACTTCCCAGAGAGAAAGACCTCCCTTTCCTCACAGGCGGCCCTCTCTTACTTTTTGGAACATGCCACTACCCACAGTGACTCAATCCCTGTATATACAGATGGGTCCAAATCCCTTTCTGGGACTGGTTTTGGCGTCATTCTTAATGATTTTAGCCGTGGCGGGAGTCTCCCTCCTTCCACATCCATTTTTACTGCTGAACTTACTACTATTTTAGTTGCAGTAGAATTGATTTTTAGTTTACCACCATCTTCTTTTGCCATTTTTAGTGACTCTGCCAGTGCCTTGCAAGCTTTGTCTTGTACCTCATCTCATCCCCTAGTCTTGGCCATCCTAGAGTGGCTCTACTTGTTGAATAGGCGTGGGTACTCTGTAAAGACGTGTTGGGTCCCTGCCCATGTGGGGGTTGTGGGCAATGAACGAGCTGACTCCTTAGCGAAAGCTGCTGCATCACACCAATTCTCTCCTCTTTACAGTGTCCCGTTTGAGGATCTCCGTGTAGCCAGTATGACAGCCGCGCGTTCTTGTTGGCAGAAGAGGTGGGATGCCGTTGGGTCAAATAAGCTCCGCAGTATTCGTCAAGACCTGGGTAATGGAGGGTATGTAGGAATGTCCCGTCAGTGGGAGACAGCCTTAGCTCGCCTGCGGATTGGTCACACTAGGCTGACCCATGGTTTTTTAATGGAGAGGGCTCCCCCTCCCTTTTGTGATGATTGCCTAGTTCCTTTGACAGTACGGCACTTTCTTGTGGAGTGCCCCAGTCTGGGAGACCTTCGTCAGCGGTACCTTTCAAGGTGCCAGACCAGTGACGGGTCCTACCTTCTCTCCTTGGTGCTTGGGGAGCAGGCTTGTACTGCAAAAGGAGGCACTTTTCTTTTCTAACCCATGCTGGCCTACTGAGGAAGCTTTAGCGCTCAATTCGTTTTATATTTATATTTTAATGTTGTTCTAATAACTCTCTTTATGGTGTTTCTCACTTATATTTGTCTTTTAGTTTTTTGAGTGTTCTATACCTCCTCCTTTTATTGATTTTACATTATGCTGACCTTTTTACAGTTTTTGTGTTCGGCGGCATATGACCTTTGCTGTTGCGCTGCCAAGTCAATTTCATCCATTCATTCATTCATGGGGTCGTCTCGGTCTTCTTGATCCCCTGCAACTTGCAGCACTCATGGTAAACAGCAGACTCAAAGCTTCTATCTTGGTCTGAATGTAGCTCTCGTGGGATTCCAGAACGACAGAAAAACTGGTCAACCAACACCTGAGGAACAGTCACAGCCTCTTGATTGAGGATGGCATAGGATTCTAGCCACTTTGTGAAGTAGTTCATGGAGACACATATATACTGGTTTCTTCTTTCAGTGACTGGCAGAGGTCCAGCAATGTTCACCATGACTCTTTCCATCGGTGCCCCCACTTGGTACAGCTGTAGAGGGAAGCAACCGCATTTCTTGGGTCTCTTCTTGGCACAACATACATTACAGGCCTGGCACCGCTCTTCAACTTCCTGACGTTTGCCAGTTCAGTAGAACCTCTGTCGCAGCTGGCTTAGAGTTTTCTTCACTCCCAGGTGCCCACTAGTCATCCCATACCTCATTTTCTTTGGAACCACAAGTTGTCAATACTTGCTGAGGCCATCGGGTGTCTCCAAATGATGCTCCAGTAGTCTGTTGTTGAAACAAAGAAGGTCCCATTGACGCCGGTAGCTCTTAGTCGCAGGGCTGAATCTGGTAATCTCTTCCCAAGATGGTCGCACTGTACTCCACTGCTGCCACTCTAGTAATGGTTGTAAATCTGCCTCCTCTATCGGCATCATCTTCAGTTATTCTTCATCTGACACTGGCCCTGTCACTACAGTACGGTGGCATTTCTTGCCAAGATTCCCATTCCTACTACACTGCTTGCTGTCTGTTCTTCCGTCTTCTCACACAGTATCAATCAAGGTCCCTTGTATTTCCTCAGTGGTGGGGCTTCTTGAGAAAAACTGGCTGGCTGTTGCTTCTTGTCACCAGCCTTTACTAATTTACACTCATCCTACTCATCTTCCGCATCCTTCTTCATGCCGTCTGTCTCATTTGGGCAATCATAGCTGAAGTGTACCACCTCACCACATGTCCAACACCCATTTGTTGCAATCGTGTGTTTCCTTGCACTGTTCTGTTCTTGCTCCTTCTTCCATTTGTAACAATCCACCTTCTGGTGTCCTGGCTTCTCGCAGAACCAGCAACCTCCTCTGATCATCTCTTGTTCTCTCTCCCACTTGCAGCAGTCCACTTTTAATATGTCCTGGCTTTTCACAGTACCAGCAATTCCTTCAAATTCTTCTGCTTCACATTCCTGCACCTTTCATGCCTTGAATCCTATATCATAACCTGCCTGAAAAGTGGACATACTGGCCCTGACGTAGGACTCAGATTATAAAGCCCTGACCAGTGTTCTTGAATGCTTCTGGGTTGTGCCTGCTTCACTTGCACTTTCAACTCTGCATTATCAAGAGTATCGATAAACTGGTCCTTCAGAAGAATAGCCAGCAGGTTAGTACGTGTTGCTCCCAGGTATGCCTTGTAAGCCATACTCTCCATGTAATGAGTAAGTTGCTGTAGAGATTTGCCTCAAGCCCGTACATGGCTCCAGAACCTTGCCCTGTAAACCTCAGTCTAGTACATTGTTCCATATCCGCACTCCAGCACTTCTGCTAAGGACTGATAACTGATAACTGTTCCTCTCCTATACTGACATCTGGCCCAGAATCTCCATTGCAGCACCCCTGCATTGCCTTCTGCCTATCATCCCAACCATTCTGATCAGCAAATAATTCAAACTGTGCATGGTAAGCTTCCCATGATACTTTGCCTTCAAATTCCTAAGGTTTCTTTTTAATTGGACCCTCATTACAGCCATGCACATCACTGGTTCGGGGCCTATAAACTGGGGCATCATAATTTAGTCCAGGACTTACCACTTCTGCATTCTTATTATTCAACCCTGTAAAACTACCTTTAGACGCTAGGGATTCATTAAGATCCACCATACATTCTCAGTTCTTTTCATATGCTTCCTGTACGGATCTAATTTGCCGACTTCCCTTATCTACATTAATCTATCGACCAAAGGCTCAGCAGTGCAATATTTCTCTACAACCTAAATTTTCTCACTAATTATCATCACATGGTCGACTACATGCTGCAACTGGTTATCTACATGCTGTCTGCACTCCATCACTTTTCCCTCACTAATCTTCAGCTGGTTGTCTACATACTGTCTTCATTGCATCACATTGTTGTTTACCTGATATTTCTGCTGCCACAGCTCATTGTATACTTCCCCCATCATCTGTTGTTCTTCCTTCATTTCCTCCATGAAAGAATCAGGCTGTACTTGCATCCTCAGTTGTAATTCCCTCTGTTGCTCCTTTAATGCCTCTACTCGTAGCTGTTCACTTTGTGCTTATAATAATTGTTCGTTGATTTTGTTCTGAGCTCTTTCTGTTCTTCACTTTGGGCCTGTAATTGTTCTTTGAGTTCTCTCTGTCATTCATTCTTTGCCTATAATTGTTCTTTGGGTTCTTTCCGTCCTTCTTTCTGTGCTTGTAGTTGTGTTTTTATTTCTGTGTCCTTTATTTTGTGCCTTTAATACCTTCAAAATTGCAGCCAGGGGCACCTCCTCCTTCTCCCCAGCTCGGCTTCTTGTCTGCACACCCCCTTGCTCCATGTCAAAGATTTTATTCACTGCAGCACTTTTATAAAGATCCACACTCCTGACACCACTGTTACATCCCCAGTCCCAAACTGCCACAGGCTCAAACAGCTGTAGTTCAGTATAGGAAGGACGTTACCCAGTGAGTTATTCTTACGGTTAGCCTTTAGGTGAACAACAGCGAGATCAGCTCAGGCATTGTAAGTAAACATTGTCTTTTAAGTCTGCTGAATTTATATTCCAAAGAATTTCACTTAGCTTATGCCAACTTCCCAGCAAACAATTTTACGTTGCAACAACGTTACCAGAACGTTGTGTTATTGTTGCCACAACGTTATGGTACTACGTTATGACAACGTAATATTGTATGGTTTTCTTAAAGTTGCCACAACGTTGCAGAATAACGTTTTTTGCAACTTGCATGCAACATTGCCACAACTTTATGAACCAAGCAGCAACCTTTATACAACTTACCAAAACCAATACGTATCTGTGAAAAAGAATAAGCAAAGACAGTTTTTTCTTCATTATATTTTTATTTTACAGAAATTTCTGAAAAAAAAAACACTGGTAATGAGTCCATTCAATGTTCATACAGTCATGTCACATCTCTTAATAAATAATAATAATAATAATAATAATAATAATAATAATAATAATAATAACAACAACAACAACAACAACAACAACAATAATCTCTCAAATGTCAGGACGAACTTGCCTAACCCTGGACTTCTCTACTCCTCATGCAGCAACATTGGATTGGATGATGGATGGATAATTGGTTTGGGATTTACACACACAGTGGCACATTAAACATCGAACAAGTGTTCATAAGTACCAGCCATGCTCGAAACCAACCAAGATAACCTTGTACGGCCTCTGCGGCATATTTCCACTGGGGTCCTTTTTGGATCAGGATTAGCTGGGGGCAAGGGGAAGTAGTTAGTGTTATTCTAGAGGTAATCTTTGCTTAAATTAAAATAATTTGCAAGCACATTTTTTGTCCCACTGTCCCCTTTGGTCAATAAGGGCTATCGTGTTGCTCCTGGGCAGAGGACTTAAGTTTGGGGAGTGTAGCACTTTATGACCGGTTGCCCTTCCTGATATCTACCAATGACCCTTGGGTGGACTTGAACCTCTGACCCTTTGGCCAGAGCAGATCGCTTTAACCTACGGAGCCACGGTTGTTACAAAATATGATAAATAAAAAATATTAGTTTGCTGGTAACATATTTAAAACTAACACTGACTTTGAAGTGTCTAGTATAATAATGATACATACATACATACAAGGAGGGCAGAAAGGTTGCAAGAGGATGGAGAAAAAGCAGAATATAGGAGAGAAGTGGGCAGCGATTGGGTAAATATAATTTGGAGCAGATGGGAGAAGTGGAAGGTGTGAGTAAGATATTTACAGGCTGTTGCACAGAACTCTGTGCCTCTCATGTCAAGAGAATCTCTAACTGGTAGGACTTTAGTTTCAAAGTGTAGGTGAGCTATGGGGGTTGTTCTAGTGCAGCCAGTGGCAATTTGAAAGGCAGTGTTTTGTATGCTTTGTAAGGTGTGGTGAGTGATGGAGAGGATGGGAGTCATGCCGGAGAGGCATAGGATATTACTGTACTGACCTGGACATGTTCCGCAGGATGGACCTGACCACAGTGTGTTTAAGAGACAAACAAAACAATAACATGACCTATATTAACACATATGACACATTCTGAATTGGCAATTTCCAGAAAAATTTTCTAAGACAATAATAGGGACCTTTCGCATATGTAACAAAAAGTACAATGATATGAAACAGAGCCTTTGCTTTGTTTACCCTTTGAGATTCCGATGACGCATTTTCGAGTCATCATAAATCCCACCGTTGACATTCTGATGACTCGATTTCGAGTCATCAGAAATAATATATATTTTTTGCATGTTTTCCATCTCCTGCCTGGCCTTGTTCCACATACACTCTCATGTTTATCCTTTTCCAACTATTATTATTTTTTTTAATGCAAGGAAGAAGAACCAAAGGTCATGGGCCCGCATATTGTTCCTTCCAAGAAAAAACAAAAACAATACAAAAGAGAGCCAAATTCAAGATCTATTCATTTCGAGATGCCTGGACACACTGAGTTTGAAAGACTGGAGATCATAGGATGTAGGGAATACAGACAGAGGAAGACAGTTCCAGAGTTGACCAGGTGCATAAATGAAGGACTGGGAATAACGGTTAGCTCTTGCATTAGAGAGTTGCACAGAAAAGGGATGAGAGTTTGTTGCTAGACGGGTACTATGTGCCCGTCGTAGAGATGGAGGGATGCAAGCAGACAGTCAGAGGAACAGTGACCATTGAAGTAGCAATAGAAGAGAGAGAAAGATGCAACAGTGCGACGAAGAGACAAAGGTTGAAGGGAATCAGTAAGAGGAGGAGAGTTAATGAAACGAAAAGCCTTTGACTCCACCCTGTTAAGAGCTGCATGTGGGGAGCCTCCCCACACATAGAGTTGTACTCCACACAGGGGCGAATAAAACCCGTGTACAAGGTCAACAATTGTGCAGGGGTAAAGAAAGTTCGGAGTCGGCTTAGCACACCTAATCTCTTGGAATTTGTTTTTACAGTGATGAGTACATCAGATAGATATGCATAATAAATAGGTTTTTACCATGAATAATATTGATATTACCAGCATGGATATTTGTCAGCATGACAGTGAGAGCTTTCACTTATTTCTGTGAAAACTAAAATAAATTGCCATAACCTATATGGCAATAGATAGGGAATTTACCATAGGTTAACAAGGTGCTATCGAATTTCACATAACTCTAATACTTATTTTTTTACAATTATTTTTCTATAGAAGGGTGAGCGATTTTTCCTTTTCGGCTAAATTCTACCCGTCCTATTTGCATTTTACCTATGGCATTTACCTCTTTCAACCATACTACGATAAAGAGCAACTATTCAGCTTTAAATCGGTAACAAATTCATTAGTCTACCATAAAAAGTTAGTGTACAGCTGCCGATTAACTACAAATAGCGCAGTGCGACGGCACACACTGTGTGCGCCAGGCTGAATGTGGCACAGACACAATCGGCGTAGGGCCGAAAATCTCAAAGGGTTAATACACTCTATCGCCGTATATGACATAGGAGTACACCAGGCCCTCAACATTCGCGGGGGTTAGGGGACACAGACCCCCGCGAAAGTGGAAAATCCGCGAATGTTTGGTACACCCCCCCAAAAAAATGCCTCTACAGCCGCAAATCACCCTTTGTGAGCAGATGTGCACATACTGTACCTAATAAACCATATCTGGGACCTGAAAGCTTCATAAAATATCACAAATAGCTGATGAATTGTCATTAGCTACATATATACTCCAAATTATTGCAATCATACCCATTAAATTCAGTCTTGGCTCCACAGAGGGTCAATGCCTCTACAGCCGCAGATCACCCCCTGTGAGCAAGTGTGCACATACTGTACCTAATAAACAATATCTGGGACCTGTAAGAAGCATAAAATATCACAAATACCCAAAATATTGCAATCATACCCATTAAATTCAGTCTTGGCTCCACAGAGGGACTATCAGCGAATGTGTGTGGGCCGCGAAAATAGAATTTGCGAATGCTGAGGGCCTGGTGTACTTCCATATTCCGCATAAGATTCTACATTGTTGCATATGATAGAGCATTGATTCTTAACCTTTTTAGTATCACGCCCCCTCCAGTAGTTGGTCCTTCCCTCCACGTCCCCTCGCACCTTCAACCAAATTGATAAAATTCCCTACTAGATTTTAAAGAGAAACTGAAATCAATGGTTGTTTTTAGTCTTTTTATTGAGCATGAATTCTCTGCAAACAATATACCCAGCATATTTAATGAACCTACATTCTAATTTACAGTAGTGAGATACTTGACTCTGCTTCTTAGCTACCAGATCTTGAATGCATGGTCGAATGTCAGAGTGCAAAACGTAAGTCCTCTTCATTATTCAGCTGGTTTCTGCACTTGGTCTTGACAGCAACGAACATGGAAAATGCAGCTTCACAAAGATACGTGGATCCAAACATTGTCAAAATTCGAGGAGCTTGATGCGAGATCAGAGGGTAAACACGAAGTTACTTAACCCAGAACGTCTGAAGATTCAGTTCTTTAAAGTCTTCCTCAGCTGAGGAGTTGAATTTTAACTCAAGAAACTCCACTTGCACTTCATCCAAAACATCAGCGCTTCACATTGAAATAGGTAACTGATGAATTTCCAGGCTTCAGGCCTCTCATCTATATCTGGGAAATATCTGATGAATTCTGCTTTCAAGTCAGACAGATGAGTGACTGTTTCTTTAACTCAGAATCAAGGTAACAGTGAATGAGAGCAGAATCCAAATTGCTAAAACTGGCTGTATTTCCATACTGAATTCGACATTTCCAGAGATCGAGTTTGGCCGTGAAGGCTCGAATGGTGTCGTGGTGCATGATGATGTTTTTCCCTTGTAGTTTAACGTTGATTATATTCAGCACTTATTAAGACACAAATCAACGTCATCATAAACACATCATAACCACCACGTGATTTTAAGCAGCACCAGCTACTCATAAAATACAATCGGAATTCAAAACTTGCTAATAACAGGGGAGCACATGCGTGTTCACAATTCACCAATAAACTTTAGGGCAGCGTAAACCATATTTAGATAAATATAACAACTGAGATAAAACATACCTCAACAGGCTCAACTGAAGAAGTATATGAAAGGGGTAATTATCACGGGCGTGTGTGGGAGGCAACTGACACTGATGGCCCGGTAACGTATGAGGACATATAAATTTAATGGGTACAGAAAATGGTAAGCCTACTTGCGTACAGAAAACAAAAATTTGTAAAGGCGATACTTCTGCATTTTTTCATAATCATCTCGATATTAGCCACGCTCTTGTTAAGAGGATTAAAAATATAATTTGAGAAATTCCTACTTTTTCCACCGTGCTCGCCCCCCCCCCCCTGGAAATTACTTAGGGGGGCATGCCCCCCAGGTTAAGAACCTCTGTGATAGAGCATTTACTAATTCCAAACCTCAAGTAGCACAAAGAATGGGTCTTCTCATTACAGTATGTCAGCCCTTAACAAGTTACAGACCAAAGACAACAGATAATAGAAGGAAACAACATGTAACATTCAGTATATGTGTGTGTGTGTGTGTGTGTGTGTGTGCCAAATTAGATAGTGGTGATAAAAATTTTTTTAAACTGTGGAAAAGTGTCCACTGCAGGATTTGAAAAGATGGGCACTCTACTGGATGACTGGAAACTGATGCAAGGAGTGATTGTTTCTATGATTAAACAAGTGACTGTTACTGTCAGATCAAGGGTCAGGATTCTGATTTTGACTATGTACAATGTCCTCCCAACAACCCAGATTATCTTTTTGTTGAAAAATCAATCAGAAATACCAGTAACAAGAATAATATTGCATTACTGCATAAATAGTTACAACTGTTCTCACTCCCTGACGTTTGTTTGGACAGGTATCACCATACAAATATAGAACATCCACAAAGTGTCCCAAAATATAGATTCTTCGTGAACAAAAGAATACTACTAAATGAACACGATGACACTGATGCAGAAATCAAAAGGCACATTTCCTAATGAGTAAACAATTAAATATCACAGGCATGCATGACAGAGCTATATACTGCATATAACCAGTGTACAGACTTACTTTCACTCACATACACTCTGTTTGCAGTCTCCCTCAGTAAACTTCCCCTCAGTTGAGGTAGCTGACTGGTTCCTACAGCCAGAGAGACTGAGGCCTTCATGTCTCTGGGTCTGACTTATGAGCATCAGTCCTTGTGCCTGAAGACATTAGTGGTCTTCCAAGCAAGCTTCTGTCTTCTTAAAAAGAAAGAAAGAAAAAAGAATGGTAGTGCAGGAGCATGGAACTGCCTAGGCACGTATAAACTGGTGTGGATGATTGGGGCCTGTCAATCAAATCTCTCTCTTCTGTAAGAAAAGCAAATGATAAAAAAATAAGTGGATTGTTGGAAAAAGAAAGAACCTAACTCTATTCTGACTTGCCAACACAAAAGGCATGCAAGGAGTTTTCCTCTGCTGAAAGTTTGGTAATATGGTCAGGCTAATGTAACAGTCAACTACGGTAAAACACTTCACAAATCAGAACTTTCCAAAAATCTAATAAATAAATAAATAAATAAATAAATACAAAAAAAGTGTCAAAATTGCAAAGCATAACAAATTAGATATAAATATGCAGAGTTTCTCTTAGTTCCTGGGTCCATCTTATTGGAAATACCTGTATATTAAAAAAAAAACAATTGGGTTTCTTTAATTTTAAATTTGTAAAGCTTGGCTGAAAAGAAAGCTGGCAATGATAATTGCATGTGATAAATTTCATAACTGAAGACTTCATTGTTCAAAACCAAAGTTTCCCTCCTCCAATATATATAACCCTTCAGTAAATATATATATACATCCTCAATTACTGGTTGGACCTTTGTGACTTACCATCATTACTGGCACAGGTTCTGCCTACCCTTTCCCTCAGTGTAAGAGACATTTGGCTTGGGCTGACAACTGGGGATGGCTTTGAGCTCCTCACTCCACGGAACTGCCTAGGCACATATGAACTGTCAGTCAAGTCTCTCTCTTCTGTAAGAAAAGCAAATGATAAAAAATAAGTGGATTGTTGGAAAAAGAAAGAACCTAACTCTATTTTGACATGCCTGTACAAAAGGCATGCAAGGAATTTTCCTCTGCTGTAAGAGTTTGGTAATCTGGTCAGGCTAAAGTAAGTCAACTAAAACATTTAACAAATCAGAACTCTTTCCAGTAACACTATGATTTCTTGATCATGCATTTATAAAATAAATAGGGACATCATATAACACTTGTGCCAAACAGTAAGAGTAGACTGTAGCACCAGCCGAGCAGGGCAGTACTCCCAAGGTGGATGGAAAGCTGATGACAGGGAGAGCTGGAGCTCCCGTTTCATCAGCCCTCAGGACTTGCTCCTGACCATCCCTCTTTGCTGAACTTTTTCAGTGTCTCAGTAACACAGAGAGTAGGCCAGCATGCTCTCCAGTACAAGTTTCTCTAACTGTCAACACCAAACTACATGCATGCTACACACTACACTTCCTTTTCAAACTTTGTTAAAGTGGCGCCTGTAAACCATGCCTCGGAGTCCCCGGGGAGGGGGACCATAAATGCCCCCACCATCCACCCCTCTCCCGGTGACGACCCTAGGAGCTGCCTGGAACCACTGTCTGACTCACTTCTTCTTCATTTCTGTAACATTCGCGGCCTTTCCTCTAACATTCGCTCTGTTGAGCACCACCTCTTCTCCTCTAAACCTCACCTTCTCTTTCTCACTGAGACTCAGCTGTCTGAGGCAACTGACAGCAAACCCTTTTCTGTATCCTCCTACTTTCTCTATTCTCATTTCAAAGCCAAAGGTGGCTGTTGTGTATATGTACGCAACGATCTATCTTGCACTTGTGTTCCTGAACTTGATTCTTCTGAATTCTCTACTCTCTGGCATCGGCTCTCCTGTCATTCTCTGACTAAATATATCTGTGCTGTTTACTTATCTCCTAATTCTACAGACTATCAAAAATTCTTTGACTATCTTACTTCTATTATGGAACACATTCTATCAAGTTCTCCTTTCTCTGAAATCTCCTTTCTAGGAGATTTCAATGTTCACCACAACCTTTGGCTCTCCTCTCCTTTCACTGATCCACCTGGTGAACAAGCCTACATCTTTTCTATCCTTAATGATCTAGAGCAGCTTGTACAGCACCCTACCTGTGTCCCTGACCGCCTTGGAGAGAGTTCCAACATACTTGACCTTTTCCTAACAACTAATCCTTCTGCTTATACTGTTAATCTTTTCTCTCCTTTGGGCTCCTCCGATCATAACCTTATTACCTTAACCTCTCCTATCGCTCTGGTACAGCCTGTGGACCCTCCAAAGAAACGCCGCCTGTGGCACTTTGGAGCTGCAGATTGGGAGGCCCTCAGGCAGTACTTCTTTGATTTTCCTTGGAATGATTATTGCTTCCATGGCCGGGAGCCATCTGAGTGTGCCTTGCACATTACGGAGGTTATTCTCTCGGTCATGGAAGCATACATTCCTTTCTCATATCCTCTGACTAATGCAAGAAAGCCTTGGTTTAATCACGCTTTTTCTAATGCTGTCCGCAACAAGAAGAGGGCCTATAAATGGTACCGGAGCCAACCCACTGCTGAATCACATCTCTTCTATATTTCTGCCTGGAATCGTGCTAAATCTGTTCTTCGCTCTGCTAAAAATAATTTCATCCATGTTAAATGTTCCCAACTCTCCAACTCGAATTCTTCTCGCTCCTTCTGGCACCTTGCCAAAAACTTTTCTAACAACTTTACCTCATCA
>JAGKTI010022913.1:0-15038 GCA_018397915.1 Birgus latro
CAGATGCCCCCTACACAACATCAGGGAACAGTTAAAGGCAGCTCGGAGGAAATCCACCAAGCCTGGAGGATGAAGGCACTGAGGGCGACACCACCACAGACAACCTTTTAAACCCCGGGGTAACGGAGCCCGAGGATGACGATACATCACAGCAATGCCCTCCATCCCCAAGGCTCATCCTTCACGCAAGCATCCGGACACAAAGGGCACCAATTGGATCTTCATCAACCCCTTGGAGTTCACGGCCTGTAATAACAGATGCTCCCTCCACGACATCAGGGAGCAGCTGAAGGCAGATCGGAGGAAATCCACCACACCAGGACGCCGTAAGATTTCAGTCCTGGAGGATAAGGGCACCGAGGGCGACACCACCACAGCAGCTGGATTTTTTAGGACCGCCCCCACACCTCCCCACAGTGGCGGGGGCCACCTCACAGAAATACCGCCCCCAAGTCTACAACAAGATGAGACTGAATGGGGTGAAGGGAAGGCTGCTAGTCGATATGGAAGCAGCTAGATTCTGCCTATACAGCCACTTCCACTCCCGTCACCGTTCGACCCTCGGCCCACTTTTCCCCACTTCAGCTCACCTTGTAGACGCGGGAAATGGCCCCCTGCCAATACGTGGGGAAACGCAGGCCCTACAAGCAGACACGCACCAAGACGTCTCTGCATTACACCCTTTCATCATTTTCGACTCCTCCTGTCGCGCATACAATAGATACCTGGGACTGGACCTTCTGCAAAAACTCAGGACGAGTATCGACTGCCACGAGCGTCGACTCCAATTCAACAAATCCCCAGACTCCAGCCCACAACCCATCTGCACGTGCGTGCCCCCCTCCAGCCCCAGCCACCTCCCTTGCCCTCTGGGGTTCCTGACCTCTTGTGTCTCTCTTCCCCCCCCTTGCCCTCTGGGGTTCCCAACCTCTTGTGTCTCTCTTCCCCTTCCTCACCTACCCAGCTACCATCACCTCCACCCTTACCATTCCCCCTCACCATGAGGCTTGGCTGCAATTAACTAGGCCCTCCGGAACCCCCATCCTTTTCTCCCCCTCCTTGCTCCCTGGAACCCTTTCCTCCTGCCTACTCCCTCCCACTTTCCTCCTCCCCAGCCGCGACACGGTGTGCATAGCTAACCTCTCAGCCACCCCCCTAGCCGTAGGGGAAATGAAGGAAGTTGAGCCCTGCACACACACCTGGGCCCCCGCCCTCCTTCCTCTCCTACCCCCCACCTCTCTCCTCACCAAGCAGACAGCCTATGCCATCTACTCCTGGAATTTCAGGACTTGTTTGCTTCAGGACCAACCGACATGGGCCACACCACCGTCCTGACCCACGAGATCCACACCGAAGGACCACCGATCCACCAACCATCTCGGCGGAAAACCCTCCACCAACGAGCTGAGGAGGACTGGCAAGTTCGGGACATGTTAGATGCCGGCGTCATCTCACCCTCCACCAGCCCGTGGTCCTCCCCCTTCATACTAGTAAGAAAGAAGGACGGGTCAGCGAGGTTCTGTGTGGACTACAGATGCCTAAACGACGTCACTGCCAAAGACGCCACACCCCTGCCACGTATCGACGACTCCATTGACTCCCTATACAGCGTGTCCTGGTTCTCCACCTTAGACCTCAGTCAGGGTATTGGCAGGTTCCAGTACCCCCCACCGACAGAGAAAAGACCGCCTTTTCCACCAGCAATGGGAGACACTACGAATTCAATGTCCTGCCCTTTGGACTCTGTAACACCCCTGCCACCTTCTTGCGCCTTATGGAGTCCGTCCTGAGTGGCCTCACATGGGAAACTTGCCTGGCCTACTTGGACGACGTCATCGTATTTAGCAGGATCTGGGCTGACCCCCTCCACTGCCTCAAGCAGGTTTTCCAATGGATCAGGCAGGCCGGATTAAAGCTAAAACCATCGAAGTGCGTCCTGGCAGCACGCTCTGTTGCCTTCCTGGGACATATTATCTTGTAGGAAGAGATTGCCCCCAATCCAGACAAGCTCTGCACCATCGCGAACCTCCCCCTCCCGAAAAACGTAACAGAAGTCCGAGCTTTCCTGGGGTTAACCTCCTACTACCGAAGGTTTGTGAAAGGCTTCGCCGACGTTGCAAAGCCCCTCCATGACCTGACTAAAAAAGGAGACCCCTTTTCATGGACAGATGACAGGGTCAACGCCTTCAACACCTTTAAAAACAAGGTGATTACAGCCCCCGTCGTCGCCTTCACAGATTACAACCTGCCATTTCGTCTATACACAGACATATCCCTCATCGCGATAGGTGCTGTCCTAGCACAGGTACAGGAAGCACGAGAGTACATTATCACATGCGCCAGCCGAACTCTCCACCAAGCGGAAGAAAACTACGCTGCCACAAAGCCTCGGAATCATCTGGACCCTAGAACACCTCTGGGCCTACCTCTCTGGCACCAAGGTCACCATCATCACCGACCACCAGTCGCTCCAGTGGCTCCGAGAAACGAACACCCGTAATGCACAAATCAAGTGGAGAGAAACCTTAAGATTCCCACTACGAGATTTCCTATCGCCCAGGGAAACTTCACACCAACGCTGATGCCCTGTCATGGCTCCCAATCCAGGCCATTCACCCTACATCTGAACTGATCCAACGATGGTAGGATCAAGATCGACCAGACTGGATACCCGCCCACATCTTTTCCAGACTTAACCAACAGGGCAATCACCTCTTCACACAAACAGGCCACATCGTGCTCAACCCCACTACAGCCCTGGACACCTTGACCCATCTCCATTCAGGCAGTGGAATCCACCTGGGCACGAAGAAATTACTGCAAGTATTTCGGGATATTTACTGGACGACCAGCCCCTCCACCTTGGTCCAAAAAGTAGTCCAAGCCTGTCGCACCTGTGCCCTTGGAAAGGACATCACCCGCACATCCGGTTCCATGGGCAAAATCATAACTTACAAACCCTGGCAACTCCTGGCCGTCGATGTTGTAGGCCCCTTATCCCCGAAAGCCGGCTACCGTTACATAATCACTTTCGTGGACAGCTACTCCAAATTCCTCATCGCCTGTCCAGCAAAGGAGCACCACACTGTAGCAGTAGCTGAAGCCCTCGTCTGCCACGTCTTCACCTATTTTGGTGTCCCACAGGCACTACATTCCGACAATGCGCTGGAATTCACAGGGAAAATGTGGAAAGAACTCGCCACTCTTTTCCGATTTCAGATCTCTCACTCCTCTCCCTACTGGCCCCAAGGAAATGGTATCTGCGAAAGGAGCCATCGCACCCTTTTAAATCAGGTGTACACCCGAATAGAGGAGACCCAGAATGAAGACTGGCCCGCCCACGTAAAAAATGTGCAGTGGAGGCTAAACACCTGCCTCAGAGAAGACGGTATTTCCCCCCACGAGTGTGTTTTCGGGGAAGCCCCGCTCCTCCTTCCCCTCAGACATCACCTCAAACCACCAACCAAGTCACCAGTGTCCGACCCCCTGCACCACCTAAAGAGCAGATTACACCACCTGCAAAAACAACAAGACCTCGTGCCTGACAACCGTCCCACCAACTCTTACAAGCCTGGAGATACTGTTATGGTGGCTCGACTGCCAACCCCGCCCAAACTCACCCCACGATTCATGGGCCCCTACACTATCACCAACATCCCCAACCCATACTAAGTCACCATTGACTACAACAATACCCGGCATACGTATCGTAACCGATACATCAGAGCATATACTCCGAACAAAACGTCGCCCGCTTCCCCACCTACATCCCCCAGTCCCACAGCTGCATCGTCCCTTTCCTCCCATACCTCATCCACCGATTCCTATTGACTCTACCTTATCCCCTCCCTCTCTTTCACATTGTCGCCCCTCCCCTCCTCCTCACCTACTCCCACCTCGCCCTGCTCGTCTTCCCCCACTTCCACCTCCCCCTGCTCGTCTTCCCCCACTTCCACCTCCCCCAACACCACATCACTTCACTCACACACTCATGCTACCTCTCCCGACTTGCATTCCACAAGCCTTGTTTCGCCACCATCACCGACACCACCATGCCAGCTTCACCTCGCACCTCCGCACCTCCAGAACAAACCGCACCCTCCCCTCCACGCCGCATTCCCCGAGCTCAACCCTCACCCACCCCCGCCACCCCACCAATTCCACCTTCCCCACTACCCCCAGCCACCCGCAACAAACGCTTCACACCCCCACGCCCCACCACCTCTATCCCTGCCCACGCCCACACTCACCATCTCCATTACCCGTTCTAGGCGAATCTCACACTCACCCCAAACGATACAACACCACCCCCTCCCCCTCACCACCCACCACCCCAACACTGCCCAACACCAACCAAGTAATGCTCCGCATTCATCAGGCCCTGCTGGCAACCAAGCCACCTGCACTCCCAAGGGATTTCACCACCACCAACCACTGGCATAAAACGCCAGCACTCCCGTCAGTGGCCAGCATACAGCCACAGACCACCATCACCGCACCACCATCCACAACCATGAAGATCCGCCGTGTCACCTGGATCCCCATCACAGGCAAGAAAAGGCGCGTTCATGGAATGTCTCACCTGCAGCACCTCCTTCAAGAGTCACTCCAACCCTCCACACTGTACATCACTGTCAGCCCAGACCACCGGCCGGACTATTTCACCATCCACTGGACGTCTCTCCATCAACACCTCACACCTCAACACCAGACCACCACCACCTATACATACCACCTCCAGGCACGGGGACGTGATGTTTTTTACATCGATGGTGGTGAAATGCAGGATATACGTAAAATACAGAATAGCGAAGCTCCCTCTCAACCTCACCTGGGCCAGCCACCGACCCCAGGAGATACCCAGGGAGCGGACGGTGGTGAAATGCAGGATATAAGTAAAATACAGAATAGCGAAGCTCCCTCTCAACCTCACCTGGGCCAGACACCGACCCCAGGAGATACCCAGGGAGCGGAAGTGAGCGGTGCACACTCTGCTTAAAATGGGCACACCTGTACCTCTCCTGTGCGCCCCTCTCATGCTCAGGTAAGCCACCATGCAGGTAGCAGTAACAGTGCATTACACCTCCGCCGTACCAGCCATCGCCAGGTTCAGGGTAGGGCTACTCCTACAGCCCAAGACAGCACTCCGGAGTTGGTCACTAGCTGCCCACCTGCTGCTTCCCTCCCTCAGCCACACCGGGTGACAGCCACCTTGCCGCATACAGGGATGAGACCGCCACCTCGCTGCCCTCGCTATAACTCCATAAAAGGAGGAAGAGTGACGGTCACCTTGCCTCACGTACTCACACCGGGTGATGGCCACCTAGCCGCACGTACTCACACCGGGAGACAGCCACCTAGCCGCACGTACTCACACCGGGAGACAGCCATCTAGCCGCATGTACTCACACCGGGTGACAGCCACCTCGCTGCATACGGGGATGGGACCGCCACCTCGCTGCCCTCGCTATAACTCCATAAAAGGAGGAAGAGTGATGGTCACCTTGCCGCACGTACTCACACCGGGTGATGGCCACCTAGCCGCACACGGGGAGGAGACGGCCAACTGCCGTCCTCGCTATAACTCCATAAAAGGAGGTAGAGTGATGGTCACCTTGCCGCACGTGCTCACACCGGGTGACGGCCACCTTGCCGCACGTGCTCACACCGGCTGACAGCCACCTAGCCGCACGTACTCACACCAGGTGACAGCCACCTAGCTGCACACGAGGAGGAGACGGCCCACTGCTGCCCTCGCTATAACTCCATAAAAGGAGGTATAGTGACGGCCACCTAGCCGCACTCTCTCACACCGGGTGGCAGCCACCTAGCTGCACACGGGGAGGACACGGCTCCGTGCCGCCCTTGCTCTAACTCCATAAAAGGAGGTATAGTGACGGCCACCTCGCCACACTCACTCACACTGGGTGACGGCCACCTAGCTACACACAGGAAGGACACAGCCAATAGCCGCCCATGCTGTAACTCCATGAAAGGAGGGGTATTGACAACCACCTCGCCGCACTTACACACACCGGGTGACAGCCACCTACCTGCACACGGGGAGGAGTCGGCCACTAGCAGCTCTTGCTCTAACTCCATAAAAGGAGGTATGGTGACGGCCACCTCGCCGCACTCACTCACATCGGGTGATGGGGCCACCTAGACGCAGACGGGGAGGACATGGCTAATAGCTGCCCATGCTCTAACTCCATAAAAGGGGGGGTAGTGATGGCCATCTCGCGGCACTTACACACACCGGGTGATGGCCATCTCGCGGCACTTACACACACCGGGTGATGGCCACCTAGCTGTACATGGGGAGGAGTCGGCCATTAGCAGCTAGCAGCCCTTGCTCTAACTCCATAAAAGGAGGGAATATGACGGCCACCCTGCCGCTATACTAAAAGAAGGGGCACGGGAAAGTGCCCTCACCCTCTCTCCCCACAGAGACATCCTCACCCTCGACCAGCAGCTGGAGGAGGCCTGGCAAGGACCCTTGGTATCGGGAGTCCTAGCCCTCTCCCTCCACCCCCGGTGACCCCAGCCCATGTCGGACTCTGTCGCACCGAGCTGCCGCGGTCCAGACCTGACAGAGGCCCAGTACCGAGACTACAGCCATGGGACCAGTCAAGACATCCCTAGGACCCCGAGGCGAGACCTCTCCAGCCCCGAGTGACGCCCCGGGAGTAACCGCAGGCAAACACACCTCCTGGTCCTGTTCGGGCCCAGCCCCTAAGCCCGTGGCCTCCCTCTCCTCTCCCCGTACTCCTGTGGAAGGGCCCACACTCTCCTACACGGCCCTCTGATAACGCCTGGACAAGATTCTATGGGTCAGCCTCCAGTCAGCCACCGGAAATCCTGACGACCCGGGGCATCATGATGCAGGCCACCAACCAACCCCAGCCCTCTCCTGCCCCCATGTCTCCTGGTTCTGTCTATCTCTGTGTGTTATAGCTATTTTTCTGTAAAGTGTGTATTCATGTTGTGTCAGAGTTGTAATTTGTTGGTAATATACATGTAAGGTTGTTGTCCTGCCTCTTTATGCCCTGTTCCCCCGGATTGCCTTAATAGAGCCCAACCCGGTCTAGAAAGAGAATCCCATTCCAGGCTCCGTGTATAAGGGACAAGAAGTCGCACCCTAAAACACACAGCATAACAGAAGCCACTTATAACGCTGGGTGGTAATAACGTAACCAAATAATAATGACTGGTAGTCTAGTAGGTTAAGGCGTTCCTACCAGATTGGGCCTCAAAGACATTCCATCTGAGGGGTGGTTGAAGTTTATTGCTCACATAATGTAACATAGGGGTGAGTGAGGCAGGTCACCCTCGCCTTACACGTTAGGACTGAGTAGCCTAGCCCCGAGCCATTACGCTCTTGAATTAGTAAAAAAAAAAAAAAAAGATTGGATGATGGGTGAATGGATAAATATGGTTCCTTTCACTTGCATAACCCCGACAATTCTTTTCCTGTACACTCATTTCTAACTTAGTGATTAACTGTTCATTTAGTTTAAATAAAACTCTGCCTCCATCTTATTTTTTCGTACCTACTCGTACAGTGTATTAGTGCTAAACACCGGTGATTTGCGAGTATATTACCAAAATGCCTGTATGGTGTTAATGACCACCAGGTAAAATGAAGGTGGGGTAGATTATGCTTAGAGTCCCCAGAAGGCTTGGACCGGCAATGGATAATGTACTGTGTGTGACACCACGATTGAGGCTGATTGCCGTGTCCTCTTCCCATCATCTAAACCAGATGTTCACAACCTGGGGTTTCCGAATCCCCAGGGGTTCACGGGAGGGTTTCCAGGGGTTACTTAGATGGCTAACGAAAATGTATTAAAATCTTCTGAGAGAGAGAGAGAGAGAGAGAGAGGAGTACATGGTATAGATGAGCGTATCAGGATGGTACACGTTCAAACCGCACCCAGAGTGAGGGTAGGGGTACTGTCTCATTAGTCAGCTAGCCACAACTGTTGCGTGTTATTTTTAACAGTGTTGGTGTTTCTGATAATAAGATGACATGTATGTTAGTGATTTTTTTTTTTGTTAGTGTGGTAATGATCATCACTACTTAGTGATGTAATAGCATTTTGGAAACTCATTGACTGGTCGCATGTGTGGCTACCCAGCAGTAAATCTTAGATTTTATTGGTGATAGCGGAGGTATGCACTCTCTGAATGCTTGCTTGTTGCTGTTGTTCCTTTTGACATTCGTAGTAATATGACTGCCTGAAGCTACTTGTAATGTGTGATCTCAACGGTGGTGATAGTATGACTGCCTGATGGGGTCTTTACTGTTCGAACTTTTGTTAGTATGACTGTTATACTACGTATTTGTGGGTCGGTTTCTCGCCCTCAAATACGCAGGCTACAGCGGGTCCCTATTCTAGACCGGGTCGGTATCTCTAAGGAATAGGACTGGACACAAAAACAAGACAGTGACTGTTATACACATGTATTACAAATATCTTCCCAGAGACAATAATACATCAACAAGTACATTAGATGCTGGGTTGGCCGGGGGTGGGTTAACAACTTAACACAAGGTTTTACTTGACAGGAAATCTGTCACTGTACCGGCTGGTAGAAAGTATGGTAATATTTACCCAGCACTTATGATTCATAAAATACACTTATGATTCAGGACACAGGAATGAATTTACTACAATTTCCCAGTCTCGTATATCACTGGACGGGACTGGTATATGAATTACGTTAACACCTGTGTCATAGACACTTCACCGGCCGGAATTCTATCTCAGGTAGAGTCGGCCGCACGGTGATCACTGAAGGGGGAGACTGCGGTATTCTAGCGGAACACTTGGAGATGCCCAGACATACTCTAACTAATGTGCCCAGACACTGGGGTGGATGGAGGTTTAATACACAAAGGAAAGGCACGATGGGAATAATATCTTTTCCTTCTATTAGCCACTGAGGTGTTTCACTTGTGTGCCGGTGCACTAGGGAGGGAGAGTTTTAATAAACAAGAGAATGGCACAATCGGCATAATATTGTTGTTCCATTGGTCACTGTGGCGTTTCGTTCACTTGGGTATGCGCAGGACTCCACTCGGGATACAAATTAGGCCAAAGTTACTATTAGGCTCATCCAGTCTTACACTTTGGGCTCCTGGTCACTTATCACTAGAATATACTATAGGGCATCACTCGCATGGTATAAACTAATGCACACACATATATCTGGGTCTAGAAAGCACACACATAGGTAAAGTCCACTCGCTTTACTATCACTGGTGGGCCACAAGTCGGTTCCTCCGTCTGGAGGAAGGGCAGAGTGACGTGCCCCTGGACAGGGCCCCACATGTAGTCGTGGGACTGAGGGCTCGGCCCGAAGAGAGCCAGGAGACAGGCCTGACGTCGAGTCTGGGAGGGACTCGGAGAGGTCTCCCCCACACGTAAGTCACGCCCTTGTGTTCGGGGCAACTCCCGGGGTGACTGAGGACCCAGGGTACTGGAACCCGGGGTGGCTGGACTGCGGCAACGGCTGGAGGGCAGCAACACCGTCAGGGTCATCACATGGGAAAGAGAAGCGGACTGTGGCCTACTCTACCTCCGGCCTGACGTAACTAATGGCCGATGTCGTAGTGGCAAAGAGGACAACAGCTTCAGTGCAGCTAGTGGCCTGCTCTGCCTCTGGCCTGACGTGACTAGTGGCCGACGTCATGGTGGCGCAGGGGACTGCAGCTCCAGGGTGGCTAGTGGCCTGCTCTACCTCTTGCCTGACATGACTAGTGGCTGACATCGTAGTGGCATGGGGTTGTAGCTCTGGTGCGGCTAATGGCCCGTACTGTGGAGCTAAGAGGACTAGTAGCAGAGGGATGAACTATGGCCGATCCTGGCTCGTACCCAGTACGGCTTGTGGCCGGTACTGCGGCGCTACTCAGGGGTAAACGACTACAGGAGTCGGACAACTTGTGGCCTGTCCTGCCCGACCAACACGCATCCGTGCCGCGGCCCTGTAGCGAGAATGCAACTGGGGAACGGACTATGGCCGGTTCTGCCCCATACCCGGTATGACAATGGCCAATACCATGGCATTGTGTGGAGTTGTAAACTCCACCCCTTACCTGGTGAGTGGAATTTCGGCCGGAGACTAGGCACCAGTGACTGCTACCTTTCCGGGGCATCAGCTGGGAGTAAGAAGGGAGCTGGAGAGGGATACAGGAGCGCCGTTCCTGCTCCCAGCCGCTCAGTGTCAGCGGCGGACCTCCAGTGGTACTGGGGGGGTTGGTGTCGTCTGCATTGGCCATCACATCATCTGCGGCCTCACCCCATAACTCCTGTATTTCAATAACTGCACGAAATTGTTTCTCCTTTGTGATGAATGTCAAGTTGTTTGTGTAATGGCCGAAACGAAATTTAACAAATTAAGCTATTCGAAGTTAATAACCTAACTTATAACCTTTCTTCATCTGTCCTAACCTGACCCATCGCATGTTTTCTTGGGAATATGGATACTACATCAGGATTAGTTAGCTTAGGTTAGGTGAATAGGTTTGAGTAGGGAAGTATTGATTAATTTAGGCTAGCTTAAGTTAGGCTGGATTGCTAGCTAGGGCATAATGGGTTAGGTTTAGTCAGTCGAAGATTGCAAGGTTAATCTTGGTCAGGACATGGTGAAATTAGGCTTAGTTAATGATGGACTGGTTTAGATAAGGTCAGACAAGACTAGGTGGTTACGCTAGGTTGGTGACACTGACCAGGAATGTAGTGGTGAGGCTGTGTACCCTGGATGGGGTAACTGTGGGAGCCAAACCTCCTCATATTTCCTTGTACCTTAGCATGGATGGGACCCTGGTGTTTACCACATGGGGACGCCGCATCCCTGCACGGTGTATGTCCTGTGCAGTACCTGTAGGACAGCCTCACAGAAGCTATTGCTTAGTGTGGTCGACCTGACCGGGGTTAAGTAACAACAACGCTAGGTCGATGTAACTTCGATTAGGCTAAATAAAGCATGGTGGATTTGGTTAGGCAAAGCTGGGATAAAACAGTTACATTCGGTTGACATCCGCCTGTTACTTCCCCACTCGTAGAATGTAGGTAAATCCAAATACCGGTGCTAAACTGTGGATATATATTTACACAAGAACTGCAGAGGTCTTGCTCCCATCATTCCACTCCTGTATCTGCCTGCCAGAGAGCCGGCGCTCTCCCGTGCCTCTTCAGTAAAGCACTGTGTAAGTAGAATTTGAACTAGGCTAGACCTTAGGTATGGGGAATAGGTCACGTACACACTACTTAGAACACACTGACATACTACTGGTTTATACATACAAGTGGTTACAATTTTCCCATCAGCTATGGAAAAATCGTGTCTCCTTACACATTGGGGTAAATATATAATTAGTTCAATTATACTGCAGGTGGAAGATTAAATTAGTAAAATGCTACGGGTGTAATGGGATAGGTAATATAGTTAGCTTCTCACTACAGGGGTGTATTGTAATGCAAGGGCAGAATGCTGCTATGCTAGTAGCTGAATTCAACAAGGAAGAAAATATATTTACAGTACATGACCATGTTAAAATTCACTAAGAAGTTAAATGTATGCCACCAAAACGCCCCACCTGGACACAATGACTACCCTAGGAGGCGACAACCGAGGAGTGAATGCAGTGAGCGCGGGCTCAATGCGAGAAGGGCCCACCTGTACCTATCCCCTACGCCCCTCTCGTGCTCAGGTGCCTCACCACCAAGGTATCAGGCAAGGCGCACTATACCTCAGCTGGACTAGCTCTCACCAGGTTCAGGGTGGGGCTATTCCTGTAGCCCCATAATGCCAGCAGGAGACGGCCGCTCAGTCGCTGCTTCGCTCCCTCACTCACACTGGGCAACAGCCACCAGCCGTGCACAGGGAGAGACAGCCACCAGCTGTGCACGGGGAGACAGCCACCAGCTGTGCACGGGGAGACAGCCACCAGCTGCTCTCAAAACAACCCACCAGGAAAGAGGGAATTGGTGACGGTCAACAGCCGCACCCCCAGACAAGCGACAGCCACCATCCACGCCTCCGGCAGCAGACTCCCAGCATTGCAAGGAGGCAACGGCCACCAGCCGCGCACCTGCATCACACCTGGGAAGAAGGACACTGGTGACAGCCATCAGCTGCACCTCGGTGACAGCCATTAGCCGCACCTGCACCCCCATGATGGCCTCCAGCCGCATTCGGGGTGTAGTCCTTGCAGGGCATGGCTCTCGGGTGACAGACACTAGCCGCACCCGTGGGCGGGTGACGGCCACCAGCTGCATTACACCCACAGCCAGCCAGGGGCACAACCCTCTGTGACAGCCTCCTGCCACACGAGGGAGGAGACGGCCACTAGATGCTCCGCCTTCCACTAGCTGCTCCGCCTTCCGTGCCCTAGGGGACCTAGCGACGGCCACCAGCCGTGCCGGGGAGGGAAAGGCTATGTGCCGCCCCTCGCCCCCTACCCCAGTGCCTTCCCCCCCCCGAGGATTTCCCCTGCTCGTCCAACTCTGGTTGTGGCTGCTTGGGTATCTTCACCCCTTCCCTGCACAGGAGCACTCTACCAGAGGAGCAGCAGTTTGAGCAGATTTGGAGAGGCCCCCTGTGACCTGGGGCTCATGCCCTACAACCATGCCCCCAGAAGACTTCGACCCTGACGGACTCTTTCAAGACGGGAGCCGCAGTCAACCCCTGATGGAGGTCCAGCCGGGGAGAGACCGCAGTCCCCAGTCCCACTGAGACGTCCCCAAGACCCTAAGGCATAACTTCTCCTTCCCAGCCTGACAACGCTCTGCCCGGCAGAGAGTGCACCAACAGGTGTGCCTTCTCTCCCTGTTCAGGCCCAGCCCTTAGGCCCCAACCTTTGGGCCCCCTAGAGATGAGCGCCCCTACCACGCCACCCTCAGACCCTCCCAGACAATCCAGCAGCACCAGGCCTCCTGACGAAGGCCCTCCAGACGACCCAGCAGAGATCAGCCTCCTGACGAAGCCCCAGACGATCCAGCAGTGACTGGTCTCCTGTCAAGATCCCAGACGATCCAGCAGTAGCCGGTCTCTTGACGAGGCCCCTAGATGACCCAGTAGCTGTCCGGCCTCCTGACTACGACCCTGGACGCCCTCACGGCAGACGGTTCCCCTCCTGACGAAGGCCACCACCCTGGGCCACCTCCCTACAGCCGGCCCCTCCCCAGAAGCAGCACCAGCTACGTTACTTGCCCCAGAGTCCTCCAGCCCTGTCCATTGCATTAATTTATTTCTTATGTAAAGTGTGCCACTGTCTAAATTGTGCCATTGTATGAACTGAGGTAGTATACGTGTAAGGCTTGTTGTTGAATGTTTTTATGCCCTGTTCCTCTTAGTTGCTGTAAGTATACCCAGCCTGGCCTAGAAAGACGACCCTGAACTATGTGCCATGTTTAAGGAATGAGGAGTCGATCCTAAAACATGCTGCACAACACTGGTGGCTAGCAGTGATTCTTGACCCGGTGGGTGGCAACAAGGAACAAGGGAAATCTCAGCAAAGCGGCAAAAACCCACGTTCAAATACTTAAATTCGACCCTGACCAATACGACATCCACACTTACCTAGAAATAGTCAAACCACTTTTGGACATAGGGTTCGAGACAGACAGACAAAGGATAGCAATAACTCTTCCTCTGCTGGGTTTAAGCAGTGGCCACTATTGCACCAAAAACCGTCCCGAAGCTAACATGGGCGGATTGTACTCAACTAGTGACCCTCGTTAGGGAAAGTTGTGGCACTGTCACAACTAGATTCCCTAACTTACAACGGAAACCTCAACGACTCACTCATCCAGGCCAGGCGACTCATCACCGCCACATACGCGGAGCACAGTAAAGAAATCCCAGAGCAGCATATCTTCAACACCCTAATCAGGATCCTCCCCAGTGCTATCAGGGAGCACTTCACCATACGTGACCCCAAGGGAGACCTGGACAAAGATATCCAGCTAGTACATCGCCTCCTGGCCACCTGTACCACCCCACAACAGATTGGTGCTGTGAGTAAATTCTCCATACAAAAAGCAGCACTGCCACGCAACCCCTGGCCACCCCAAGTCCAGCCAAGTCCGACGCCAGTACCCTCTATTCCCAGGGCTCACCCCCCACGCAAGTGCCCTGACACCAGAGAAAGCAACTTGATTTCCATCGTCCCGTGGGAATTCACAGTTTGCAGCAACAAATGCCCCCCCCACAACATTCGGGAGCAGTTAAAGGCTGACTGACACAGAACAACCAACCAGGGGCACCGTAATGTCTCATCCCTGGATGACGAGGGCACCGAGGACAAAGCCCCAACGGCCACCTGTACCAATTCCAGGTACACGAAACCCAAGGACGATGATACGCCCCAGCAGCTGGATTTTTAGGCCCACCCCCGCACCTCCCCACAGTGGCGGGGGCCACCTCACAGAAATACCGCCCCCCAGGCTATAACAAGATGAGATTGAATAGGGTGAAGGCGAGGCCTTTGATCAACACGGGAGTGGCCAGATCCTTCCTCTACATTCACTTTTATTCCCATCACTGCCCCATCTTCAGCCCACTTTTCCCCACCTCAGCTCTCCTTGTGGACGCTGGAGATGGCCCCCTGCCCATACATGGGGAGACCCGGCCCCTACATGCTGACAGCCACCAGCACTCTCCGCACTCCACCAGTTCATCATTTTTTACTCATCCTGCCGTGCCTACAATGGATACCTGGGGCTGGACCTCCTTCAAAAACTATGAGCCAACATAGACTGCTCCGAACATCACTTACAGTTTCATCATCCTCCGGACTCCAGCCCCCAGCCCCCCCTCCCCTTCCCCCCCCCCTCCCTCCTGCCCCCGCCCTTAGCCCCCCCCCCTCCTACCCCACCTCACCTCACCTTCCCTGCTACCACCACCTCCACCCTCACCATTCCCCCTTACCATGAGGCCTGGCTATGGTTAAACAGACCCACCGGACCTCCATCCTATTCTCCCCAGCTCTGCCCCCTGGCACCCTTTCCTCCTGCTTAATCTCCCCC
>JAGKTI010022914.1:0-15038 GCA_018397915.1 Birgus latro
GATGATGATGATGATGATTATTATTATTATTATTATTATTATTACTGGCTTTGTTATTATTATTATTATTATTTTTATTCCATCCCGTTTCGTCTCCGATTGTCACCATACTTGTTGAGGATGCACAGCACTATGCTACTATTACACTGACTCAGTTTCACTGACCTTGACCTAATCTTCAAGGTAAAAGGTCCATATATGTCCAGAAATCCTAAATTTCAACCTCAACTTACTCCAAGACTAATACAGCTACATGAACACGGAAGGAAATCCCGAGATATAGTTATTTTCTAAACATTTGTATGGAAAAAATCTGAAGGTCATTCATGCGTGGCATTACGATATGTCGGACACCTCAGTCTTCAACATTTTTCAATTGCCCTTTCATACAGAAAAATGAATAAATAAATGAGGCACTTCTTGGCCTAAGAAGTTTGCTTTGGTCCTGGACCAGATATGTAGATTTGTGGTGGCAGTTTGACCATCGTTTTGTGAATTATAAAATAAATAAATTTAAGTTCAGAAATATCATCATAGATGGCAGTAGTGTATTTGGCAGTTACAGTCTTCTAGTTGATCTCCACCTACTAACATTGGTGGAGATATTTGTATCCCTCAGCATTTTTTACTATTACTAATCACCACTGTTGTATCTATCATTATTTGTATTATTATTATTGTTATTATTATTCCATCAATTTTTCTTCACCGATTTTCATCATACTTACTGAGATGTAAAGCACCTTGGCCCTGTTACACTAACCTAGTTTCAGTGACTTATCGATTGATTATCAAACATACCAAAAAAAACTGGCTGCACAACTGCCTGAGTCATATGCCACAGGACAACAAGGTAAAAGACCGCCCCCCTCCCCCCGGAAAAAAAAAAACTTTTTTTTTCATACTAAAACAAAGGAGATATCCCCATGTAGAATTTAAATGTCAAATGAAAACACAATAATTTATTAAATATTAATTACCCATAAATTTGGTAGGAATCCCGCCTCCTGAAGAAAACCATAAACATGAGTGAAATAGCCACTGGTTCCCCCAGGCATCGAGGACAGACAGTGGGCACCATCCGCCCCCTATGCCTAAGGAGGAATCTCTGATGTAGGTCCCCTAGACAGCAAGTGACGGACAGTAAGGGAAGCAAGGCTATCATCACAATACAGCTGAGTCCCACCACACATCAGGAACCCTAAAGTAAGCCCTGAGTGCCCAATGTGCAGCTGGGCAACAGACACCTCCAATCAGTGAGGCATGGGGGAGAGAACTCTCGGCACAACTACCTTCTGAAAATTTTCCATTAATTAATTATGAGGAACAGCTCCGACTGTCTCTGAGAACGAGTACGTATCGCATACTTCAAGGAAGGCGTCATATCAGAAGAAGGTAGTTGGTATGGAGCTGTGAAGATACTACCTTAGCTAACGTATCCGTCCTCTCATTGTCCCCCACACCAAGATGTGCGGGAACCCAACAAAACTGGACAAGCTTACCATGCCTCTGTATCATGAAAAGCCAAGAGGGTGCTTATAGAAGCATTACAGTCGTACAAGAAGTCTTCTCATGTGTTAAAATCAGCTGAAAAGCTGAAACGACAGCAGTCAGTTCCGCAGTAAAAATAGAGGATTCTAGCGGAAGACTTCTTTCCGTAAAAAGAAAAAATGGGGGGGGGGACCACCTCTAACCCAACACCAGTATCTGACTTCGAACCACCTGTATGTCAGGAATGGTGCCTCTGTGCAAGGATGAATGATCCAAAAGCAACTGATAGAAAGCTGGAGAGACAATAGATGACTTGGTACCTTCAATATCTCTGCATGCTTGCACCTATGGAAGGAACCATGGAGCGAACCTTTGGAGTAGGACAGGACAGACAGGCTCTGCAGACCTATATCCCCCATAATTTGCTTGACTTTGTAGCCAGACGGATAGAGAGTGCAAAGATGCAAATCATAATACTGAAAAAAAGACTTGTGACCCACAAACTGCGTAAAGTGACTCTGGCATAAGTCTGACACAGTTCCAGCTTTGAGTGATTAGTGACTTGGACTACAGATCTAGGGGAGGCACACCAGCCTTGATCAAAAACTAGGAACTGGGGATGATTTGAAAGCATCAGTAGCAAGACGCAAACCAACATTATGCACAGGATCAAGAATATGAAGCCGCGGCCCAGTAGCATGTTCAGAGCCCACTAAGGTTTGACACAGGTATAAGAGTGTCTTCTGATCAGCACCTCACGAGGTATGATAGTACCCTCAACAAGTTCATTGCTGGCAAACAAGAAACACTTAGAAATTTAAATTGCTAAATCCAATTAAGTCAACAGCCAAAATGTTAAGTCAAGAAACTTCTCTTCCTTACACTGTAGCCGGCACCCACTTAGAAAGAAATCAGTGACTGGTTGACCTCCCCCCCCATTTCTTCAAAAATGCATTGCCATAGTCTTCCTTGAAGAAAAACGGAAACCTCTACACACTGCCCAGTTGGCGACCCTGTCCACTGCTAACTACATACTCCTCTCAACTGCACACATCCGGGATCCAACAAACTATATCACTATGTTATCCATGTAGAGGGAAGAACACCCCCCCCTCCTCAGGCAGGGAACCTATTATGCCACTTATGACAACAGCAAATGAAGGAACACTGAGCAGACTGCCCTTTGGAACACCCTCCCCCTGAACGCGAAGGATAGAGAGTGGGGAGCCCACACGCACATGAAACTGGTGATCTGACATGAATTCGCTGAGGATTAATGGTAGGCAGCCACGGATCTCAGAATTTTGAAGCTGAATCAGAGTACCAAGGTGCCATGCCATATCATATGTTTCTTCCAGATCAAATGTTTTTTCCACAAGATGTTATCGAGATGCAAAAGCCTCACATATTGTTGATTCAAGTCTGATTAGGTTGTCTGATGTACACCACATTCTACAAAATCCAATTTGTGATGGGGAGAAAATATATTTTTCTCTGGATACCAAACGAGCCTCACACTAACCATCTTCTCAAAAAGTTCGCACCCACAAGGCATCAAACAAATTAGACGATAATTGGTGAGAGTAGAATGATCATTACCTTGGGTAGGAAATGGGAGGACTAAACCCATTTTCCAGTTACTTTCGTCCCACTCCACTTATAAAAATCTAATAAAATATAGAATCGTATGGTAAATGGCGAATCATAGCATAAGGAATGTCATCGGGTCCAAGAGCAGTCACTACACTGCTGGAGGGCATCACGCAGTTTACATGGAGTGGAGAGAGCCTTATAAGGTTTCCCTCTATTAGAAAAAAAAGAATTACCTAACCTCTCTTGCTCATGGCGAAAACAGCGAAATGGCTTGGTGGGATCTGATTTATAAATATTATACCAGTGTCTGCCAGGGCTTAAGCTACCTTAGAGGCGTTAGATAAAGATGACCCCTGGGGTTTAAGTACCATGAGACGAGGTGAATACTTGCCCGTTATTTCACTCACCTTCTCCCCGTTTAGTGGTAAAGGAGTGAACGAGGTGACACAAGAGACATAGGTTCTCCAAAAGGTGAGATGTGAGTTTTTCGCAACCCACAGATAATTGGCAGGAACTTTCTTACACAGAATTGTGAAAAAGAGAACATCTCCTACTAGCAGCATTGTACACACTTTCTCCCAAAGCACACTAATCATTCCAACAAGCCACAGGTCTCCTACAAAACTTTCCAGACGTTCGAGGAATAGCAGAAAAAAATAACTTGATATTCAGTAGATGTAAAATACTGTTCTGCATCAACAACACTCTAAACATCAGGAACACTTCAGTCAAAATTACAGTGTCTTACTACTTCTGCCCAGTCAGCCTTACTCAAATGAGGGAGAAGGTTCACTGGCTGCATGACTTGGGCCGAACTATTAAAACCCACAGTTCAGGCGGTCCAACGGCGACCTTCAGTCGTCAGACGTTCCTGAGCGTCAGTCATCCTTACTATAAAAAAAAAATCTCGAGAGTCAGTCTTGGTGAAACCCAGTTCTCAAGTTTGAATGTCGCGCCATTCACTAGATTAGATGACAGTGCGCTGCATTAGTGCTAACAAAGCGCAGTTTTTGAATGTTTCTTCTGTTCAATAAACCGGACACTTTACTATCCCGTTCTATTACTTTTATGTAGGAAATATGTATATATGCACTGGAACTGGCAAAAATTTACGATAGAAGTCATAAAGAATAGGCATTTATGAGCAACATTCAGTATACTGGATAGGCTAAGAATGACTTATGATGCATCCTCCTTTTGCTATTATTTACATGACAAAATTATGGTACTGAGGATATCAAAATTTGATTTTTTACGAGCAAAGTGAATGTATTATTGCATACTTCACTGACTTCCATGTTTCCTGCCAGCTCGCCAGTCAGGAACCATGCAGCATATCTAGATCATGTGCGCATTACTCATGTAGCAGTACATCCTATGTTCCTGAATTTATACTGCAAGATGTAAATACATAGTTGTTCCAGAACTATTTTCATAATGGAGATTGCTTTACTTCTTACAAAGCTGGTTGGACGGTGACTTTCACTGCAACACAGACACATGAGGGATGCACTAACACTCCTCCATTTTCTTTTTCTTTTTTCTTTTTTTCAACAAATTCTTTCCACAGCTGTGTTCGAGCCATAACCAGCAGACCGTGATGGAATATATTGGTTATCAGATGTATGTACTGTCACAGATGTTCATTCAGCTTCTATGTATCAGGTTATAATTTTCTCCCCTATACTACTGCCATCTTCCTGGTGTCTGTTATTACTAGCAACCTTACAGTTTACCTCAGAAATTATGCTACTCTTGTATTCACATTCTTGATTGTTATCACTCCCATCAGTGTACAATGATTTCTTAAGTTACTTGGTACAGTACAGTACTTCTTTTTCTCTTCCAGAACTGTTTATGAATATTCGAAAATATGTAAGAAAAAATAAAATCTACCACAAACTAAAAGGGACACAGTAAAAAGAAGTACCCATATGGTGGGCCGTTGGAAGGCTATACCCACAAAGGATCAATGGAATGGAACGGTTCATTGGCAACATGGCGAATAATATATGGAGTTAGGCTACTAAATTGTGCTCCACAGTTAACTTCAGACCACCTGTGTAATTTCTCAGTTTTTGAAATGGCAACATTATCTAAGTTTGTGTGTTAGCCAGCTCAGTGCTGTAGTTACTACTGTTGAGAAGCAGGATTTGCTAGTTAGACTGTGCTGGAGAATTCCCGATGATTCTCATATTTTTTCAGTTACATGTCAAAGTTCCCAATTACCCTGCAATTTGTGAGCGGAGGTATTTTGTAAGTTATTCATTAATTTTTGTACTCATATTCTCTATAATGATTTATATATGTGAATGTTATGTAATTCCATCTCAGTTTGTCTATTTATCTATTGCCAGACGCCTTAATCCCGTAAGGGGTGGCCACAAACAAATCTCCTCCTTGGTGCTCTGTCCCCCGCCATTTCACTGTCCTGCTACCAGCTCACACACCCCTTTCTCATATACCTCTCCACTCCATCCTTCCATCTCATTCTTGGCCTCCCCCTTCCTCTTCCCCCCTTCCCCTCACTCACATACACCCTCCTCGTCAGTCTCTCACTCTCCATCCTCTCCACGTGGCCAAACCACATCAATGCGTTTTTCTTAACGCTTCCTATCACATCCACATCCACACCACAACGCTCCTTTACTTCCTCATTTGTCAGCCTGTCTCTCCATGTGACTCCACATGCTCCTCTCAAGTAACTCATTTCCACTTTTCTTACTCTTGACTTCTGTCCCTCCAACAAGGTCCAAGCTTCACTTCCATACGTTAGAGTTGGTATCACAATATTGTCATGCAGTAGCTTTTTCACTTCTGTGCTCAGTGCCCCGTTGCTTATCACTGCTTTCAAAGAACCAGCAACCTCTCTTCCCTGCGGCACCCTTTCAAGCACTTCACCCTCTAAACTTCCATCCTTACTCATCACACTACCCAAGTACTTAAACGCACTCACATTCTCCATTTCCTTCCCATCCAATCACACTGTACATTCACTGACTTCTCTTCTCTCAAAGATCATCACTTTATCTTCCCTACATTCACCTTTAGATTCTGTTTCTTACACACTGTCACAAACTCATCTACCAAGCTAAACTAAAAATATGAACAAGAATCCTCGGACAAGGACTTGTAAAATCTGCTTCCAAAAAATTATGTGTGCTAAGCAGACTCCGTACCTTCTTTATCCCAGCACAGTTGTTGACTTTTTACACGGGTTTTATTCGCCCCTGTGAAGAGTACAACTCTCATGTGTGGGGAGGCTCCCCACACACAGCTCTTCTCAATAGGGTGGAGTCAAAGGCTTTTCGTTTCATCAACTCTCCTCCTCTTACTGGTTCCCTTCAACCTCTGTCTCTTCGCCGCACTGTTGCATCTTTATCTCTTTTCTATCGCTGCTTCAATGGTCACTGCTCCTCTGAACTGTCTGTTTCCATCCCTCCACCTCTACAACAGGTGCGTAGCACCCAACTAGCAACAAACTCTCATCCCTTTTCTGTCCAACTCTCTAATGCAAGAATTAACCATTAATCCCAGTCCATCAATAATGCAACATGTCAGCTTTGGAACAGTCTCCCTTTGTCTGTATTTCATGCTTCCTACGATCTCCAGCCTTTCAAATGCAGTGTGTCCAGGCATCTAAATGATCGGATCTAGAATTTGGCTCTCTTTTGTATTGTTTTTGTTTTTTTCTTGGAAGGAACAGTTTGTGGGCTTGCATGAAAAAAAGAAAGTTTTTTACTACTGTCGCTCTAACTTTTGGGATTACTTTACTTTAATGGTCGATTTCATCCATGAGCTTGGTATCTCCTGTGTTTGCCCCATAATATTACTGAGGTTGTGTTTTATTATTTTTTTACAGGTATTGTTATCTTCTATTACTTCATATTATTCTGGTTTAAGGGTTTTAGGTCCTGCTGGATTATTTACCTTAAGCCCTTTTAGATATTCTTTTATTTCATTTTCTGTTATCGTTGGGTATCTCATTTTCTTAATATTTTTATTTAGTTCCTGTACTATGTCTATATAGTCTGTGAATTCGATTGGTACTTTTGATACTTGTGTTGCCAGTGTCTTGCTTTCTTCTAATTTCTCAATATTTCCTTTGTACTCTTCTTTTATAGTCTCGTTCCATTCTGTACCGCATTTATGATATTTCAAAATTTTTCTTAGATTCCAGACCAAAATCTTACATTTTTTGGCATCGTCTGGTTTCATTTTCCTTCTTCACTATCATATGTATGTTGTTCTTTGTTTTTCTTATTCATACCTTTTAATTTCTTTATGGCTTCCCATACCTTTATTCCAACTTTATCCATTCTGATTTCTTTTGTAACTTTTTCATGTTTTCTCAGTTCTCTTTTCACTTATTCCTGTACTTTGATTTTATTTATTTTTTTAGCTCCTCTCTAACATTTACTTCTCCTTCATTCCTTTTCTTCTCATCGACTGCTTTTCCTTCCTTGATTTCTTTTCTAATTCATCACTCATCCATACTAGTTCCTTAACCAGTCACGTCCCGGTCGATTTTCCGCCACTGCCCCCCCCCCCCCCAACCCTGACCAATTTTGGAAAAAAAAAATGTTGGCTCAAACCTCCGCTTTTGGTGAAAAACATCGAAAATTCATGGAGAAATCGCCCTCCTGAGTTTATAAATGTTGCTACAGGTGAGATTACCCTTACCTTTTCATGCTCTTTGAGGGTACCTGGCTTCAAAGAAAACGAACTCTGGGGGGGGGGGTAATTAATTCAAGCCACTTTGAATTACGTATCTAGTTATTTATTTGGTACGAATTTATATGTGGTAAAGAATTTATTGGTTTTCACACAATAATATAGGCGATATAAGCATTGTTCACTCACCAAACATATAAACGTATGGCACCTTCCTTTACGACATTACCACTTCATCACTTTTGCTTGTTTCTTCCTCAGGTTTGTTTTTTCCATTGTCCTCCACCTCGGGAATCACTTTCACCATGAATTTCGTCATTGGAGAGACCATGGCGCCGTATGTCTTTACTGGCCTGGTCACTGCTAACAGGTGAATTGCCGAGAAAATGGCGTGTGGGGGGGAGGTGGAGCCAGGTGGGGCCAGGCAGTATCCCCGCCTGACGGTGGGTAGAGGAAGGTCTCCCACATATGCCTACCAAGAATCACATGTGAAACTTGAAAAATGTGCAAATGACGGACCTTGCAATTGCATAATGTATGGGTATGTATCGGGTGTCACCGTGACAAAACATGACAAACCCATACATTGTCAGATGCCTCAGGTTAATATTTATATCATCACTATTTACTCCTTCTCACTAATCATTCCATTACTTTTTTTTAAAAATGTTTTTACATTGTGCTCACTAGCTTTTCTAAGCTGTTGAATTTCTTCTCTGTTATTTCCTTTTCCACCTCTTTTAGGTATTTCTTTGGATTGTCATCTATTTTCAAACAAGTCTGTTTTTCTCATTTATTCTTGTTAAATTTTGAACCTGTATATACTTTTGTAGCCACTGACACTTATCAAATTAATGCCTCATTTATCATATACCTCTTTATGTTCATGTATGTGCATGCCCTAAACTGTTCATACAATTTCCCAATAACTAATAAATCATTTTTGGCACTTCTATTTTCTTTAGTTGACCAAGTATAGAGTCCTTCACAGTCCAGTACATCATTCAATAGGGTTTAATTATATTAAGGTAACCATTCCAATATAATTTCTCCATTTTTATCTACTTTTTGCTCCCCAAAAAACCCTATGTGTTCCTTAAAATCTCCATGTATTAGTAGATCTGAGTCTTATTTTTTTCTCGATAATATTTTCTATCCTTTCATTTTGTTCTTTGTCATCTGCCATTTATACTATGACTATGGTCAAGTTGGTTCCACAAAATTGCGTTAACATGTATTACGTCTCGGTGTGTTCCTACCTCCTTTCTTAATTCTGTATTTCTAGTATTTTTGTGAAATAACATTGTCCATCCTCCTTTTCTACAATTTTGTTCACGATGACTTTTTATTTTACTTAGACCTGCTGATAATTCATATTCATTATACTGTTAAGGAGCAAGATTTGCCAGTTAGATAGCCGAGATTATTCTCGACATTTGTGACCGTAGCTGTAGTTGTTTTGTAAGTTATGCATTAATTTTTATGTTCTTTTTCTCAATAATGTGTTATTTGTGTGATTGTTTGTTAAATTTTATAATTTAAGTTTGTATGGTGTCAGGGGAAATTTATGCTTTCATTCTGGCGTGAGGTCGCCAGATGTCAGGGGAAATTTAAGTATTTCAAAAGGGTAATGATATTGTATAACTCAAGTATACAATGTATAGCTATGTGTGCTAAGAATGACTATCGAGTCATTTACTGAGAGAGAATAGACATGTGAAATCGAGCAGCGATTTCACTTTATGCTGGCTCACTTCGCCACTTCTCTAGAGTCGAGCATTTATAGACTATCTCAACGGTACGCAGCAGAGACTAGACGCTCTATTGGGCTGCAATATTGTACCGTTGACCTCTAAGAAAGTTAGTTTCTCCCCTTAACAATCAAAAATGATAATAATAAAGATAACAGGATCTTGGCTGAGCCAAACTCCTAGCTAGCACAACGGATTTAAGGATTAATGCCAAAAGCTGGCCTAAGTACCAGTCGTGATTTAGTACAAAGAGTTGTGCTAACGTGGAGTAGCAAAACTATATTAAATAAGTGGGAAAATTAAACACGACTGTTACATTTAACAAAGCTCAAGAAAAACGAACTGTAAATTTATTAAATACAAGCAAATAAATTTACGTTACATGACTCCAATTCAATTCAAATGAAGGAATGCACTCACTCACTCAGACAAACAGCTAAATATTTTAAAAAGCTTAAGCCTAGAAAAACAGGAAAGTACTAATCGGTATGGATGAGACTGTACTGTAGTCGATCACCAAAGTGGGTGGGAGCTCGGGAACACACACCAATACAAGCTGAAATCTGAAATCGCTAAGAAAGCACTAAAGCCTAGAGAGGCGTACCGCCGCGTGCCGTGACTGCAGACAGACTGAGCTTCGGTTTGAATACGTAGTTCGACGAGAGTGGATAGACGGCGCGACGGGCGCATAACGGTACCGCGCCAAACAGACAATTCAAATTTATGGGACGATGTCACAACTTACTTAACATAACGTTACAATGTAGAAAATTCGTGACATATGGTAAATGATTTAGAGTGTTATGTAATGTAAGAAAATTCTGCCATGCTTTGATGTCTCCTACTTGGTAACTGTTTACTGTTTCCCCATCGAGTTTGTGCTAGAAGTTTCTCGAGGAATGCAAGCTTATATAAGGATGGGGAAGAGAATTGAGGGAGTTTTATTGGGGTTTCAGTTCAGTTTGAGTGAAGTTCAGTCAGTTTTCAATTCAGTTTGAGTGTAGTGCTGTGTCAGTGTAGTTTGTATATTTTTGGTACTTGTGAAAACAGTGAAGTATTGTTGGCAAATACTGGTTATTGAAGTTTATATATTTTTGGTAATTGTGAAAACAGTGAAGTGCTGTCAAGCAATAAAACATCAAACTCCCTAAAATGGTTTGATAACAACTGTGCGAGAGCAACAGCCCAAAAGTCATTATCATATAACACTTACTTAAAATAAAAAACATCTGAATCACTCTGTCAATTTAAAATTGCTAGAAACCATGCAAAAGCTGTAATAAATCTCGCTAAATCAAACTTTCTTCATAATGAAGCATCAAAACTACTTAACAACCCCAACGACAAAAGAATATTCTAGTCAACTTTTGATTCCTTCAACAGTAACTTTAACACATCATCATCCATTCCCCTACTAAAATCTTCAGATGGCAACATTACAAATGACCCACATAGAAAAGCAGATATCTTTGTCAGCACATTTGCCAGAAAATCTACCATAGATGAAGTCAGCCAGAACGCCCCAGTACTAGAACTTGACTCTCCCGAAATTGCTCCACTTCAAATACAGACAAGACACGTAAAATCCATCTCAGACAATTTACCTACCAACAAAACTCCAGGCCCAGATGGAATTCTCCATATTGTTTAGAAAATGTGTTCTGCAGAACTTGCCCCTGTTCTTGCTAAATTAGTCAGAATTTGAATAAGTACTTTTTCATTCCCTAATTCATGGGGAAAAAAAAAGCCAATATCCACCCAATTCCAAAGAAAGGAAGTTCTTCTGACCCCTCTCATTACAGACCAATAGCTGTCACATCCTCTCTTGGTAAAGTATTTGAAATTTTAATTAATAAACACATAGTTAAACACCTTGAATCCAACAGCTTAATCAGTGACAGACAAAATGGTTTTCGCCACGAAAGATCCACCATTGACATACTCAATCTCCTGACTCATACCATCTATCAATCAGTCGACCTATATGGAGAAACTCATGCAGTAGCCATTGATATTTCTAAAGCTTTCGACAGAGTATGGCACCGTTCCCTGCTGTCTAAACTCCCTTGCTTTGGACTAATGTCTTTTATTCCTCTGCTTGCCTCATATCTCAGTGATAGAAAAACAAGAGTAAAAGTAGACGATGTATATTCCAATTTCCACTCAATTAACGCCGGAGTGCCACAGGGATCAGTTCTGGCGCCAATCCTATTCCTGGTTCATATTAATGATCTCTTATCTATTACCCACGATCCCATCCATTCATATGCAGATGACTCAATACTTCATAGTTCATTCACACTCAGACACCCATTTACAAAGTCTGATATCTCTAATTCTCAATTTAGTACATCCATCCATAAATCAAGACTTATCTATGATAAGTGAATGGGGACAAAACAACCTTGTCTCGTTTGATGCTAGTAAAACCAAATATATACAATTTACTAATATACAGATATTGCCAGATTCTTATATTACCTTCAATGCTACTAATGTTCCCATCTCCAAAAGTATTGAAATTCTCGGAGTCTCACTTAAGAGTGCCCTTACCTGGACCTCTCATGTCAGATCACTTGCTGAGACCACCTCAAAGAAACTTGGATTATTGTACAGAGTCCGTAGCTTCTTCACTGATGAGCAGTTAGCTATAATTTATAAGAGTCATGTGTACTCTCAGCTTGAATATTGCTCACCCTTGTGGAATGGATGTGGAGTGGTTGCATTAAAGCAACTAGACAAAATTAAGAAAAAAAGCGGTTGGAATTATTAATAACCCTGCTATTACAAATCCTCGCTGGGCACGGGACAGTTTAAGGATTTGAATTTCGTTAAATCAAGCTTTATTGATCTACCAGAAGACCCGCCGACATGTCGTAAAAATACCCCCGCTATTACCAATACACCAGTCCTGTATGAGACAGCCCTAGCCTGTATTCAAATTGGACGGTGGGTGTTAGCACCCAAGTGGTGACATGTAGAGGTGTATGGCATGTAGGAGGACTGCTGGGCCTTGATAGCAGGCTGTAAAGCCTATGCCCAGAGTTGGACACATAAAAAAAAAAATAAATTACCTCCCCTACAAGTAAGAAGGAATGTTGCCTCCCTTGCATTGTTTTACAGATACTGTATTTATGGTAAATGTCCAGATGAAGTTGCGTCCATTGTGCTACACGGGCATCTGGCAGCGCTCATGACTGGAATGTCACACAGCCATATTGCAGAACTTCCGCCTATCAGAATTCTTTTATTCCCCAAACTGCATCTTTCTGGAATTTGCTTCCCCAGAGTTGTTTCCCTCCAAACTTCAACTTACAGTTGTTCATGTCCAACTGTTACAGATGTTTCATGAATGGAGGACACCAGTATTCTGGTGTATGGCTTTTTTTTTATGCATTTGTTTTGTTTTTCGTTCCTCTGCTCTGTTATAAAAAAGAAAAAAAAATCATTTAGTGTAATTGCAGTTAGTAAAGTTTGTATAGCTCCAGTGCTTGAGAATAGTGAAGTTGGAAAGCATGAAGTGGAACGAGTGCTTGTGAATATAGTGAAGTGAAGTTGGAAAGCGTTAACCCGAGGCTTCCCATCGACGTATCGGTACATCGCAAAGTTTTGTCATAGCTAGACCAATCGACGTACTGGTACGTCGCACAATTGCAAGGGTCATAATTTGCACAGTTTTCAAGTTTCATGGGGTGATTATTGGTAGACGTATGTGGGATACCTTCCTCTATCTGTTGTCAAGTGGGGATACTCCCTGGCCCCACCTGACCCTCCCTTCCCCCCACACTTGGCAATTCACCTGTTAGCAGTGACCTGGCCAGTAAAGACATGTTGCCCCATGTCTCTCCAGTGACGAAATTCACGGTGAAAGTGATTCCTGAGGTGGAGGACAAAGAAATAAAGAAGCTAGAGCAAGAAACAAACAGAAGTGATGAGGTGGTAATGTCATAAAGGAAGTTGCCATATGTGGATGTGTTTGGTGACTGAACAATGCTTTTATTGTCTATATAAATGTGTGAAAACAAATATAGTCTTGTACTACACATAAATTCGTACCAAATAAATAAATAAATTCGTAATTTAAAGTGGCTTGAATTAGTTAACCCTTCCATAGTTCGTTTTCTTTAGCCAGGTACCCTGAGAAAGAGGGAAAATGTAAGGCTGACTCATCACCTGTAGCACCATTTATAGCCTCAGGAGAGCGATTCCTCTATGAATTCTCGATGTTTCTAACCAAAAGCGAAGGTTTGAGTCAAACAAAAAAAAATCCGAAATTGCCCGGGACTAGGGGGTATCTGAGGTTGGAAATCGGTCAAGACGGGACGGGTTAAGTGCAACTATTTGGAAAATAAAGACAGTGAACTTTAAGCCACTGTTTATTTACGTTATATGAGCTGATCCTCTGTACTGTGCACCTAAAGGCTGACCATAGGAAGAACAACTCACTGAACAATGTCCATCCTGTACTGTACTACTGCTGTTGAAGCCTGTGACAGTGTGGGATGGGGACATAACAATACTTTGCATGTGTCTCTGTAATGCAAATTATATCAAATTCCACACTAATTATTTTGTCTGTTTCTAGTCGTTTGACTTTGTTCATCCCTCATAAATTTAATAATTTTAAGTTTATATGACATGTTATTTTTTTTTCCTGTTTTCTATTCTTGACTAAAATATGATCTATTTCTTTTTAATTTCCCTCCTCTAATAACCCTGTCTCTTTCTTCATTTTCTCTCTCGTGCTTTAGCAATTCAATTTTTTTTTTCCTCTTTCCTCTCTTTCTCTTTAGGTTTCATATCATGAGTAAATGACACCCTCTTCACCCAGCCTACTCTTGTTTCTTTTAAGTTTCTTGCATTTTTCAATACATCCCAATTCATCTGTTCAGTTGCTAATTTTATCAATAATGGTCTTGGTTTTAGTTGTTCATTCTTCCCTAATCTAACCACACATTCTACTTCTACACTCACCTTGGTCTCCTCTAACATCATTTTACATACAGCATCTGCTTCTCTCCTTTCCTCTGAAGTGTTTGCTCTACTCTTATCAACACTGAAGACAATAACCTTTTTTCTTTTTCTTCTCATTTTTCTTCCATTTCTTTAAATTCTTCTTGAACTTCTTCCTGAATTACTTTAACAAATGTCTCTTTCATTTCATCTATCACTATTCTTTTGTTTCTTCCATTACTTCTCCTTTCATAGCCTGAAATTTATTCTTCCAATCCACCAGTTCCTCTCAGCTCACTCTCTTTCACTACAGTTACATATTTCTTAACCCTTAAACCGCGGGGTTGTCAGAGGCGCACCGGGCCCTTCCCGTGGGGATATTCGCACTCCGTCTGACTTTTTAAAAATATTTGCCAAAAATCAATTATTAGTCCTAGAATATCATAATTAAATATGCTTATGGCACATACCTTCAGCTTTCTCCTGGGATGTTTTTTTTTTTTAGCACTCATCGACTACCGTAGGACTTGTGGAGACTTCTGAAGTTGGGTAACTAAGTCTCCACTTTACACTTCC
>JAGKTI010022915.1:0-15037 GCA_018397915.1 Birgus latro
CCCTCTTCCAAGGAGCACACAATTAAATTGTGAATCTTATCCGCCAGTTGTTCTCTGCATTCCTTCAGTACCCAATTAGAGATTCCATCCGGTCCTGGGGCCTTCCTTACATCTTGAGCTCCCAGTAATTTATACACTTGCTGCACTTCCACTTTTATATCTTTTATCACTACATTTCTAATCACTCCCTCTCCTTCCACAAACTCTCTTTCCTTAGTGAAAACCGATTGGAAACATTTGTTCGTTACTTCAGCTTGCATTACTGCATCCTTGTAGACCTTTCCTTCTACTTTCAGTTTGGTGATTCCTTCCCTTTGCTTCAATTTGCCATTAACAAATCTATAAAACAATTTGGGTTCATCCTTACATTTGTCAATTATACCTTTTTCAAAGTTCCTTTCTTCCTCTCTACGTATTCTTGCATATTCATTTCTAGTTCTTTTATATTCTTCCTTTGTTCTGATATTACCTCTCTTTCTCCATTTGCTCCATGCCATGTCCCTCTCTTTTTTCGCTATTATACACCTTCTATTAAACCACAACTTTTTCCAGTTTTCTTTCCCACTTACTCTTGGCACATATTTTTCCACTGCCAAATTGTAGAGGTCTAAAAAGATATCCCACTTCCTCTGTATCTCTCTTGTTTCCCTGAATTTTCTCCAGTCCGCATTTTCAAAAAATCTTCTCAATTCTGCAAAGTTTGTTTTCCCAAAGTTGTATCTTCCTTGCCTATAAAGCTCATCTCTTGGCACCACGTTCCCTGTTATCATCTGGAACTCAATGACCACATGATCACTTTTTCCTATAGGACACAGACAATTTAATGATTCAATTACATCAGGTTCTTTGGATAGTAGCAAATCTAATCTTGCTGGTGTGTCATCACCTCTGAATCGTGTCTCTTCTTTAACCCACTGTGTCATTACATTATTCATTGCTATATTTAACAATTTAGTGCCCCACAAATCTTCGCTGCCTCTCGAGTCCCATTCCTCCCAGTTCACCTCTTTACAATTAAAGTCATCCATTAGGATTATATTGTTGCTTTTCTCGATCACTTTCTGTAGATAACTAACCATGTCTGACAACATCTCCTGGTATTCATCGTCATTCCATGCTCTTGTCTTAGGGGGAACATATACCACTACCATATCTCTCTTACCATTCTCCCCAGTTTCTAATTTCAAGTTTATGGCTTCGGCCCTGCCCTCTGCCATTTCCACAGTATCTACGTTTATACTGTCCTTCACTGCTGTCATCACTCCTCCTCCCATTTTTTCTTTTCTGTCTCTTCTCCACAATTTGTATTTCCCACCTCCCATATGAATATCAATATCTTCATTCAATTTAGTCTCTACAAAGCACATAACATCAGGTTCGTGTGCCCTCAAAAAATCATTGATTTCTAATCTCGCCGATATTAGTCCATCAATGTTTGTGTACGCCACTTTCAAACTTTTTTCATGGTTTTTTATACTCTCGTCTCTCCTTCCTTCCATCGGTACCACTTTCTCAATTTCTGGTCCATAACTCTCCAATAGAACTCTGTCTTCTCTTTCTCCGTTCGTTGTTCGTTTTTTATCTTTGCTTCCTTTATTAACTCCTTTAATTTAGCTCTTTCCTCTTCATTTGCATCTCTCCTAATCCAAACATTTTTAAACCCCTCTTTCTCTGACAATTTCCATGTTCTACTTATGATTTCATTCACTATTACTTGGGACTTAAACTTTACTTTCAAGGGCCTTGCCCCACCATCCTCATACTTTCCTAACCTAAACACTTCTTCAATCTCTTCTTGGGCTTCATTGTTTCCTTCCATAATCACTGATATTATTTCTTTAGCCTTGCTCAGTTCCTCTCTCTCTCTTTCAGATCTTACTGTCATTCGTTTTTCTTTTATTCCTGAAATTATCACACATTTTTTCTTGTCTGCTACATCCCTGACCAAAGATTCTCTACTTCTTAGTACCCTAACCACTTCCTTCTCCACTTTTTCCTTACTTTGTTGTTCTATGATTTCCTTCAAATTTACATTTCCTTCCTCGTGTATTTTCTTCCACCCCTTATGTTGCTCCTTGATTTCCTGAATATGCTCATCTTGCCTCCTCGATTTTGATTCATGTTCATCTAGTGTACTTTTTATTCTGTCCCTTTCTTCTTCCAACCTCTTATTCTCCCTCTTCAGCTGTTTTATTTCATTTGATGCTGATTCGTTATTCGCCTTTAATTTTGTAACTTCTTTTTCTTGTTCCTCACTACGTGTGCTAACTTTTTGCAGCCTATTCTGTAGGACTTTGATATCTCTCTCTTGCTCTATGGTCCGTTCCTGCAGCTGCTTAATTACTTCCCATACCTTTTTTAACTCCTGGACATTCCTCTCCGCCGTTTTCTCTACTCCTGCTACTCGTTTCTTGCAGTTTATCACTTCCTTTGCCTACATTTAGCTCGGAGAAGCCCACAAATTCCCCCTCGTCAGTTGTAAACAATCTTCCGTTTCTCTCCGCCATGATACAACCATATGGAAACTTTCTTTTTCACTTGTCTTGTATTTTTAGGGACGAAACTTGCGTTTTTTTAAACTAATATCCGATGGGACCACCACTCACGCATTCAACCACATAATCACAATAGGCTATCTCCTTTTCGCTGCTAGTTCTGCGGTTATTTCCCCTCGATCCAGGAGCAGCTGTAGATCCCAGAGCCAAGTCTCCGTGTGTGTGTGTATGTGTGAGAGAGAGAGAGAGAGTATTCTGATGTAATACACTGTGTACAGTCATGGTCATAAATAATCACCTATCCTCCAGTACCCCATGCTGCAGGTTTGCTCCTCTGTGTGTGGCAAGTCACAGTGGAGTAAGAGGGACTGAGAGGGAGGGGCCAGAAAGAGAAGGGTTAATGCATAGCAAGACACAGTGGAATAAGAGGGGCTGAGAGGGAGGGGCCAGAGAGAGATGGGAAGGTATTGTACGTGGGGGGACGAGCAATGGTGCGAGAGTGGGGTGAGGGAGAGGAGAGAGGGTAGGTAGGGGAGGGAGAATGAATTGCAAAGTGGTGGTCACATTATTTGTCTATTTTTTTCATTCAGGGCATGATATAAAGGAGTTAATATTTGGTAGATAGTGCTGCATTACACCTTGTATAGTGGCATCAGAGTGGTAATATCATGGGCTGGCTTGTGAAAGAAATATACTGTACTGACGTGAGTGATCAAACATTAGTACAGAGCCAGGTATTTGTGTTTAGGCCTGTCCATGTATTTTAACTTTGGACGCAGAATGGAATCTGGATGGCTTTGACTTCCGTAATGTCTGTGTAAGAAATGTGCTCTACCCTTACATGTTATTAATTTTGGAACTAAATATCATAATGCAATCTTTGACATGGCTGTGTCCACAGTATATACGATCATCCTCTCAGTATACTCTCCCTCTAAAAGGTCACCATCATGTCAACTATTTTATGTCATCTTTATATGATAAGGTTATTTCAAATAACTGTGCATAAGAGGTAAATAAATCTGATGTCTGTGCACATGGGTGGATTTAATAACGACATGTAGCAGCCGTGGCTCAGTGGGTTAGAGCGCTCCGCTCTGGCCGTAGGGTCGGAGGATCGAATCCACCCAAGGGTCATTGGTAGACATCAGGAAGGGCATCCGGTCATAAAATGCTACACGCTCCAATCCAAAAAGGCCGACGCATGCAAGCATGTTGCAGCCTTCAAAAACGAAACGAAACGAAACGATCTCTCATAATCTGTTGCTTGGACTCCATGCTGATATAGGTTTGGATGGTCGTCCAACAACCTCAGCACCCTCTCATTGCCTAAGAATTATATTTTCCTCCAACAAAAAACAGCAAGTTACAAATTGGTAGACAAGGCAGTACAATAGTGTGTTGTTCTGGAAACTTCTGGCACTGCACAAATGTTTGATCTGTCACGTCATTACAGTATATTTCTCATACAAGCCAGCCCTTGATATCGTCACTCTTAAGCTTTATATCTAATGCCACTATACAAGGTGTAATGTAGTATTATCTACCAAATATTAACTCCTTTATATCATGCCATGAATGAAAGAAAATAGACAAATAATGTGACCACCACTTTGCATTTCATTCTCCCTCCCTTACCTCCCTCTCTCCTCTTCCTCACCCCACCCCTGCACCATCGCTCATCCTCCCACCCACCTTCCCTCCTTTCTCTGGCCTGTCTCTCTCAGCCCCTCTTACTTCACTGTGACTTGCCACACATAAAGGAACTAGCCTGAGGCACAGGGTACTGGAGGATGGGTAATTATGACCACGACTGTACTGTGTTTTTTTCCATATTGTGTTAGAAATAAAATAGATTAAAAACATTCCTTCTGTTTAATAAGTGAAAGGTTTAAAATGACAAATATTGATATTTTTGACAGAGGTGGTCAGGAACCTAACACCCCAATTTCTTAACAGTCTTATGGGAAAAATAGGTTCGTTATTCAACCAGTTGGACTGAAACAAAAGGAAGGGGATGACAGGGATTATCAGTCCCTCAGTCTCCATTTCATATTTGCTGGCAAAGGTACAGAGTGCCTTTGAGGGTCGTGTGCTTACCTAGGCTCAGTAAAAATTGGTTGATTCATATGGCTGTGTGAAATGTGAGCCGTGAGTGAGAACTCTAAGAGAGTGGATGGGATGAATCTGTTCAAGAGTGTTGGATATGATAGCATTGTATGAAATGAAGATGAAAGGATGTGAAGTCATGCAGTGGGAGGGTGTGAAGTGTGTGAGGTCAGGTATGAATGCAGGTAGATGATATAAGGAGGGAGTTGCGATATGGATGAGTGATGAATGGCAGAGGGAAATGAAAGATTATGAATATGTCATCATAGGGTGTATGTATGCCAGGTTCCAGTGTCAGATGAAAGTGGTAGTGATCGTTGGATATTTGCCCTGCAATGATAGGGGTGAGGCAGAAAAAGGCAGGTTTGTTGACTAACTGAATGGAATGGTAGGACAAATGCCTAGGAGCCAGTATTTGGGATAGGTGGCATGAATAGGAGTTGACACGGTTTCTGTGAATTGTATCACAGATAATTATGGAGTACAGGAAGGAATGATAATGGAATGCAACTGAAAGACATGTGTCAGGAAAGGAGGTCACACATTATTAATCATATTTTAAGCACAAAGATGAACACAGTTATTCAAGGAACATAGAGACTGAATAGAATGCTGAAAGAAGTGTGATTATGTTGTTGTAGAAAGATGCTTGGGAGTGTTGTTGATTCTAAGTTAGTGAGAGGAGGATGCCGTGGTTTATTTGATCATATGATTTTGGTGTCCAAGGTTAAACTGAGAGTAGCTAGTGGATAAGGAAAGAGAGAGAGAGAGAAATGGCAGATGAGGGAGGGAGGGAGGAAGGAGAGAAGAAGGAGTTTAGAGAGAGAGAGAGAGAGAGAAGAAAGGAGGGAAGCAGGGGTTTAGAGAGAGAGAGAGAGAGAAGAAAGGAGGGAAGCAGGGGTTTAGAGAGAGAGAGAGAGAAGAAAGGAGAGAAGCAGGGGTTTAGAGAGAGAGAGAAGAAAGGAGGGAAGCAGGGGTTTAGAGAGAGAGGAAAGGAGGGAAGCAGAGGTTTAGAGAGAGAGAAGAAAGGAGAGAAGCAGGGATTTAGAGAGAGAGAAGAAAGGAGGGAAGCAGGGGTTTAGAGAGAGAGAGATGAGGAGTGACCACTTGTCCCCTGGGAATGCCCAGCCTTTCCAGGTCATATGGTTAGGACAGAGAGGAGGTGAGGGAAGGAGCCGGATGGGGGGGGGGGTACGGTTCATATGGACGAAGATTTAGTGGAAAAATAAAAAAAGTAAAAGAAACTCTTAGCCCAGGCCCCGAGTGTTCAGCTTTCGATGTCCTTGACTGTAAGTTACTCTAAAATTGGGAAACTACAGGCATACCCCAGTTTAATGATGCACTGATCCACCTGGTGAACAAACCTACATCTTTTCTATCCTTAATGACCTAGAGCAGCTTATACAGCACCCTACCCGTATCCCTGACCGCCTTGGAGAGAGTTCCAACATACTTGACCTCTTCCTAACGACTAATCCTTCCGTTTACACTGTTAATCTTTTCTCTCCGTTGGGCTCCTGATCATAACCTTATTACCTTAACCTTTCCTATCGCTCCTGTATGGCCTGTGGACCCTCCAAAGAAACGCTGCCTGTGGCACTTTGGAGCTGCAGATTGGGAGGGTCTCAGGCAGTACTTCTTTGATTTTCCTTGGAATGATTATTGCTTCCATGGTCGGGAGCCATCTGAGTGTGCCTTGTGCATTACAGAGGTTATTCTCTCGGGCATGGAAGCATACATTCCTTTCTCATATCCTGTGACTAATGCAAGAAAGCCTTGGTTTAATCACACTTGTTCTAATGCTGTCCGCAACGAGGAGAGGGCCTATAAAAGGTACCGGAGCCAACCCACCCCTGAATCACACCTTTTTTATATTTCTGCCCAGAATCGTGCTAAGTCTGTTCTTCGCTCTGCTAAAATAATGTTCTCAATTCTCCAACTCGAATTCTTCTCACTCCTTCTGGCACCTTGCCAAAAACCTTTCTAACAACTTTACCTCATCATCCTTCCCTCCTCTTTTCTACTCTGATGGCTCTATAGCTATTTCTTCTACTGATAAAGCAGATCTCTTTGCTCAGACTTTCTCCTGCAATTCCACCTTAGACGATTCCGGTGCTGTTCCTCCATCATTTTCCCCCCTCTGACTTCCTCATGACTGACATTAAAATTTCTTCAGCTGATGTATTTTCTGCCATCACTGACCTCAGTAGTAACAAGGCATATGGGCCTGATGGAGTCCCTCCTATTGTCCTCAAAAACTGTGCTTCTGTGGTTACACCCTGCCTAGGTAAACTCTTTTGCCTTTGTCTACCAACTTGTACCTTTCCTTCTTGCTGGAAGTTTGCTCTCATTCAGCCAGTCCCAAAGAAGAGTGACCGTTCCCAACCCTCTAACTATCGTCCAGTTGCTTTAACATCCTGTGTCTCAATAGTTTTTGAGTCAGTTCTTAACAGAAAATCTTAAAGCATCTCTCCTGTCACAAACTTCTTTCTGTTCGTCAGTATGGGTTCCATCAGGGATGCTCCACTGGTGATCTTCTCACCTACCTTTCAGACTGCTGGTTATCCTCCTTTCGGGACTTTGGCGAAAGCTTTGCCATTGCACTTTCCAAACTGCTTTCCTACGGTTGCTATCCTTCTATCTGTGCCTTCATCTCTAGCTTCCTTTCTGGTCGTTCTATATCCGCTGTTGTAGACGGTCTTCGTTCTTCTCCTAGACCTGTCAACAGTGGTGTTCCTCAGGGCTCTGTCCTATCACCAACTCTCATTTATTCATCAGTGACCTTCTAAGCTGTACATCTAACCCTTTTCATTCATATGCTGATGATTCCACCCTTCACCTTTCCATTCGGTTTCCGCAACGTCCATCTCAGCAGTTACTTCAACAAAAAAGGGACGAGGCTATGGCACACCTGTCTGACATGCTTCGTATCTCTGACTGGGATAAAAATAATCTTGTTATTTTTAATGCATCAAAAATTCAGTTCTTACACTTATCAACCTGACAAAATCTTCCACAGGATTACCCGCTAATGTTTAATAATGTCCAGCTCAGTCCTGCATCATCCTTGAACATGCTTGGGGTTTCATTCTCTCAGGATTTGTCTTGGAAAGAACATATTACATCTCTTGTGAAATCTGCTTCCAAGAGATTATGTGTGCTAAGCCAGTTCCGAACTTTCTTTACCCCTGCACAGTTGTTGACCTTGTACACGGGTTTTATTCGCCTGTGTATGGAGTACAACTCTCATGTGTGGGGAGGCTCCCCACATGTAGCTCTTCTCAATAGGGTGGAGTCAAAGGCTTTTCATCTCATTAACTCTCCTCCTCTTACTGATTCCCTTCAACCTTTGTCTCTTCGCCGCACTGTTGCATCTTTATCTCTCTTCTATCGCTACTTCAACGATCACTGTTCCACTGAACTGTCTGCTTGCATCCCTCCACCTCTACGACGGGCACATAGCACCCGTCTAGCAACAAACTCTCATCCCTTTTCTGTCCAACTCCCTAATGCAAGAGTTAACCGTTACTCCCAGTCCTTCATTTATGCAACTGGTCAACTCTGGAACTGTCTTCCTCTGTCTGTATTCCCTACTTCCTATGATCTCAAGTCTTTCAAACGCAGTGTGTCCAGGCATCTCGAAATGAATGGATCTTGAATTTGGCTCTCTTTTGTATTGTTTTTGCTTTTTCTTGGAAGGAACAGTATGCGGACCCATGGCCTTTTGTTCCTTCTTCCTTGCATTTAAAAAAAAAAAAAAAGTTAAAACCCATCGCTAGGCGGGATATCGTATCTTGGCGTAGATTTAACATGTAAAGTATAGGGATGTGTTTTTGAGCCTTGGGTTTACCCCAAACCAAGACCTAAATCCACCCAAATGAGTCCAAATAATGTTTCTAGCTAACCTAAACCCCCAAATAGCTTTAAAACAAGCTAAATTAAGCCTAAAAGCAGTTTATAACTCACCTAAACCCAAAAATATAATCTGAAAATCATCAAAAATAAGTCTAGAAGAAAATCAAGCTTAGTAAACTGTACCCCAAAATGACAATGTTCACCCCACCAATGACTAAAACACATAAGTCTAAGTTTAAAAACAGTTTATAAATCAACCTAAACACAAAATTTAAGTCCAAAATATCATCAAAATCAGTTTAAGACAAAAAAATCGTCATACCGAGGTTTGGCCATCGGCGGGGTTGGACGATATTTCTACTCCCATTGCTCTGCCAGGGCACCGCATCAAGGGGTATTGTATCTCGAGGTCTGGTGTTTAAAAATGTAGAATTGATGGTGGAAGACAGCTTGAAAGTGAGAAAATATTAGTGAATGAAAATGAAGTAAGGGCAGATGAAAAGAACACAATACAGTACAGTAATCACCCTACTAATCAGACGCCCGGTAACCGGGCACCCCACTGTCCGGACATCGTTGGCTGGGACGTTCGAAACCCAAAAATGCAAAACATTGCACAGTGTTGTTGATTCTAAGTCCTATTTTTCAACCTGTAAATTTGAATTTGGCGTGCAGCGCTGAACAGCTGTGTTTGCGCTGGCTTCTCTCCTTCCCCAGGCTCCACTTCCCCTCCCCCCAGTTCTCTCTCAATTGCCATCATCTGTTGGGATGGCTGGCGGTAGTGTTCGTTTTTGTTTAAACAGTCATAATTCACAGTGCTAAGGATTAAGTGCAGTTCAACACTGGATTACTGTACATACTTCAAGAGCATTTTCAACACCATCAGAGCCTTAGAGGTGGGGGTAATCTTCATAACAACCACCGCAGACATGTAAGTACACTGGCAACTGCCAAATATTTTCCATAATCATTTCTAAATCCCCCTTCTCTGGTTACATTTTATTTATTTCATGTTTTGTGCCTCATATTTGAGTGCATAGGTTGTGAAAAGGTGATTTTCCTAGTGATTATCATGTCTCTTACCTACATTCACTATGCTGTCAGCTGGTGAATACATTTGCCATACTCACCTCTAAATCATCATTTTTCTGGTTAAATTTCATTTATTTTATGATTTGTGTCCCATATTTGAGTGCATAGGCTGTGGAAAAGGATTTGTACAGGTGAGCCGCTCCTGCCCGGAGCCGCTCGGTGTCGGCTGCACACCCCCTGTGGTCCTTCGTTGGCTGGGAGTATGGTTGTCGTCTGCAGCCATCACCAGGTTCTTTGATTCACGCATTTCAGTGTGTGTGTGTGTTATTACCTAATTGTTATTACCTGATTGTATCTTTACAGGAATGAGTAAAGCTCATACTGTCCCTTGTATTAAATCACTTTTATCACACATATCCTTAAATTTATGAATTGTTTTGGCACACACTATTTCATTCAGTAGTGCATTCCATTCATCAGTTGCCCTGTTTGGGAAACTGAATTTCCGTACGTCTTTATCACCTCTCTTTTTATACAGTTTTTTTGCAGTGTCCTCTTGCTGATGCTTCCCCATAGGTTATACAGAATGACCTCACTACAACAGACTTCAATAGACCGAAATTCACTTTTTTCAGAGTCATGGAGCTGACCGGAATTATTTCTTATATATTAGGAAAAGTCTGAAAAAGCTAGAAGCGATCCGGACTGCCTAACCTTAAGGCAGGGTAACCACATTGTCCACGCGGTTTGTGTGTTCGTGTGTTGGTTGGTGGTGGGCTGGCTGTGCCACTATTGTTCCCCCATGATCTGGCCTCAGTCTAATCCACATCATTTCCCTGGAAGTCTCTGATATACTGCTCGAGGGTGACAAGTGATAAGTGAAATATACCAAGTGACCATCTTTAGTCTGTAATATCGTAAATAGTAAGGAGCATAAAGTGTACTTTGCTTGAAAAGTGTTTAATATTATGTTATACCATCATCCACTCACTTGATGTAGTGCTGCCTACTTCTTCCTTAGCCTTTATCATTCTTTTTCTGTGCCTGTCCTCCTTTCTTCCTATTTCTCCTATATTTCCTGTCACTTCTTACTGCTTTTCTTTCCTTTACAGGTGGCATTACATTGAGTGACAAGCCAAATGGCTTCCTGTAAGCCAAGAAACCATTTACAACGCTGGGTGGTAACCATATAACCAAACCGTACGTGCTCCCTACGTGTCAACAAGTGGGTTGGTGGAGGGTTAGTGCCCCTCCCCGTAAAAAAAAGAAAAAAAAAAAAATAACTCAAAGTCAAATGGCCACCTCTTACAGGATTATGGTGTCTGGCAACAGATAGATAGATAGATACCAATAAAGTACTTTCTAAATGCTAAAAAATTAGAAAAGGGGTTTGCATTAATATTAATATTAATATATATTTACGCCATCACTATTATTCTCCTGTGCTTGCCTCGAGCCGCGTTTTCATGAGGCTTTCAGACCGGTCAAGACCGGTCAAGACTAGTCCCAAGGCTGTTCTGGCGAGACTGTTTCAGAAAAATCGGACTGGTCAAGACTGGTCTAAAGCAGTCCTTCCCCAGAGCCAGGACTGGGTTTACCCGGTCTGCGCATAAAGGATGTGTGGCAGTGAGCAACAAGGACAGGGAGGAGCGTCCCATGTCCAGGGTAAACAGCTGATACGACAAAGATGGCCAACATAAGTGAAAGTTTAATATTATTTTAGAAATAGAATTTCGCACATATAATGGTCAACAGTGACATAGGACGGTGATATAAATGTAGGTGCTTCTGGAAATGAATACTTGTTTAAACCTGAATGGAAAAAGATGATCAGTTGTGGCTGAAGCAGGAAGATAATAATGCCAGGAGAGAAATTCAAATTCCGTGAGTCTCAGTGGATTATTATAATGATGACACAACTATTTCCCAGTAATAATTCCCTGAGGATGCGTATTTCACCCTTTTTCTCTGGTTATTAGTTCTCTTTTAACTGAAAAGGTCAGCTGAAGATTCATTTCACTTCATGGTGTAATGAGAACTCATTATCATGATTGTAGTATTGACACACTGGGAAGCTGTCATATTTTCTTTTATATGACATACAAACAGCTACTGTGTACACTAGTAGTGACGATATTTATAGCTAATTGATTTATTACTATCTTGTTCTCTCTGTTTACATAACCCAGCTGATTCTGTAATGACTCCTCCCACTCCCTCCTCCAGCCAATAGGAGCACATTACGGATGGAACTGGTCTAAAATCCATTCTCGCGAAAGTCAAGTAGGTCCAGAACACTTTGACCGGTCTCGACTGGTCTAAAAAGGCCTCACGAAAATGCGGCTTTGGTCAACCTATATCATTTCGCCTCCACATCATTTCCCCAAAGTCCCTGATATACTGCTCGACAATGACGAGTGATAAGTGAAATACAGTATACAAAGTGAACATGTTTGTTTGTAAGATCGTAAAAATTAAGGTACAGTATTTGAAGAATGCTTAAAATTAAGTACACCACACGGCACGCAAGGTAGAAGCTGCACCAATTCCTGTCCATGATTCAGCTCCTGCCAGTGAAGACAATCAAGAGGATGATTCATTGTACCTTGATGATGACCCTGAAGATAATGGGTAATGATTTTGAAGGATTTGCTCTGAAGGATCCTTCACCAGGTGCTGAATGATAAACACACGGCAAGCTGGGGGGTGGATAGAGAGGGGTGAGCCAAGTGAGTCGAAATGGTTACGTAAGAAAACATTTTTTTATTACTTATGAGTTTTATTGTTTCCAAATCATGCTTAAATTTTAGTTATGCAATAAATTATTTATAGTGGCATTTGAGAAAAATAAGAGGAAAATGAGATATTGCCACGAGTCAGGAATTGGTGGGGGTGAATCAGGATGGTGGCCATGATTCTTTTCATGAATGAAAATATCTTCTTTTGAGTGTTACATATGGCCATTATCGAGTCTAAACCTTTGCTAAAATTATACTGTGGTATGCAACAAAATATTTTTAGTGGCATTTTAGAAAAGCTAAGAGGCAAAAGGGATATTGCCAGTAGTTAAAATGAACTGGTGGGGTGAAGTAGGATGGTGGCTATGACACTTCATGTCTGAAAAATATTTTCCTGTGTGTGTTACATATGCCCTTTATCGAGTCTAAACCTTACTAAAATTGTACTATGGTATGCAATAAATTATTTATAGTGGCATTTGAGGAAAGTTAAGAGGCAAATGGGTCAATGCCCCTAGCTAGAAGGAAATGGTGGAGTGAAGAAGGATTGTGGCCATAACGCTTTCCATGTATAAAAATATCTTAGCAGGGGGAAGTCCATATGTCGCTTTTTTCGGACTTTCGCTTTTTTCGGAATGGGTTGGGGCCCAATTACTCCGTTCTAGTGAGGTTTTACTGTATACTCAGTTATATCTATTTTTTCTTTCCCTGATACACATTTATGTAACATCATCATGTCTCCTCTTTTCCTTCTTTCCTGTAGTGTAGGCTTATTCAGTTTTTCAATTCTTTCTTGGTAGCTTAGATCCCTTAAGCTTGGTACCCATCTTATAGTGGCCCTTCAATCTTATCTATGTGTTTCTTGAGATGAGAATTGCAAACTACTGATTCATACGCTAGGGTTGGTCTGATAATTAATGTTATTATCTTTTTCGGCATGTCTTCATTTATGTATGTGAATGCTATTCTCATATTAACAAGCAGTGTCTACATGTCCCACACCTTCTCACTGATGTGGTCAGCTGGAGATAGTCTATTATTGATAATCACTCCTAGGTCCTTTTCTCTTTCTGATGTGTGTTGGGTTTTACTTCCTGACTTATAATCCCAATCTGGTCTTTTTCCACTTTTACCAAACTTGATTACATGACACTTCTCCTCACTGAATTCCATTTGCCATTTATCGTTCCATTCGTGAAGTTTATTTAATTCTTCTTGTTCCTCTCTATAAAAGTCTGTGTTAGTAATTTTCCTTTGTATTTTTGCATCATCAGCAAACATATTTAGATAACTTTCATTTCTAATGTTACTATCTTTGTCATTTATATACACTAAAAACATAATTGGTGCCAGCACTGAGCCCTGTCAAACTCTGCTAGTCACTTCCCTCCATGAATAGTAATTTCCCCTTAGTTCTGTTCTCATTTCCCTTTTTCTGAGAAAATGTTACGTCCAACAGTGCAGGTTGCCTTGGCTACCTCCTTGATGGTACAGTTTCCATAACAGTCTTTGGTGTGGTACTGTGTCAGATGCTTTCTTGAAATCTAGATAGATATTGTCCATCCAGGTATTGTCCACCCATCCTTCTATTTTCTGTCATGTTTCTGCAGGTCTGTCATAATAGCTTAACTGATTATTAACACATGATTTTCCCTCTCTAAAACCAAACCACCTTTCTGTTATCATATTGTATTCTTCTAGATGGTTTACCCAAACTTTTCTTATCAGCTTTTCTAATATCAAACTTACAACACTGGGTAGTGATACTGGGTAGTGATACTGGTTGGTAGTTGAGTGGATTTTGTCTGTTTCCTTTTTTGAATAGGAGAGCAATGCTTGCATTCTTCCAAATATCAGGTAGTTTGCCTTGACCCAAGGATTCCCTGAATATTAAAGATATTTGTTTAACTCCTTTGCACATTCATGTAGCACCCAACATGAAATTTCATCAGGACCATTTGCTTTTCCTTAACTCCTCCTGTTTTTCTGTTTCTGATATTTGTATATCTGGTAATATGTGTGGGCATGCTTGTTCCATATCATCTTTCTCAAAATTATTTTCTTCTGTAAAAACTGATAGGGGCATTTGCCTTCTTAGTGTTATAGGAAAAGTATATGGTTGGATACTTATTGACAGAGTTAGGAAAATAACAGAGGAGATAGTTGGAGAAGAACAGGGAGGTTTTAGGAAGGGAAAAGGTTGTGTAGATCAGATATTCATTCATAGATCTTTAGTGGAAAAGTTCCTAGAAAAGGGAAAGAAGTTGTATGCAGCCTTCATGGATTTGGAGAAAGCATATGACAGGGTGGATAGACAAGGATTGTGGAAAGTATTAAGAATATATGGAGTAGATAGGAAGTTGTTCAAGGCTGTGAAGAGTATACATGAGGGTGCTACTGCTGCAGTGCATGTGGATGGTGAACTGAGTGAATTTTTCCATTTGAAGGTTGGATTGAAACAAGAATGGAGAGCTGGAGCTCCCGTTTCATCAGCCCTCAGGACTTGTTCCTGACCATCCTCCTTTGCTTAACTTTTTCAGTGTCTCAGTTACACAGAGAGTAGACCAGCATGCTCTCCAATACAAGTTTCTCTAACTGTCAACACCAAACTACATACACGCTACACACTACACTTCCTTTTCAAAATTATCTTCGAAAATGGCGCACAAAAATCATGCCTCAGAGTCCCCGGGGGGGGGAGCATAAATGCCCCCACCATCCGCCCCTCTCCCGGTGACGACTCAAAGAGCTGCCTGGAACCACTGTCTGACTCACTCCTTCTTCATTTCTGTAACATTCGCGGCCTTT
>JAGKTI010022916.1:0-15037 GCA_018397915.1 Birgus latro
AGGAGTATGTGGAGTCACATGGAGAGACAGACTGACAAATGAGGAAGTGAAGAAGCGGTGTGGTGTGGATGTGGATGTGATAGGAATCGTTAGGAAGAGCACATTAAGGTGGTTTGGCCATGTGGAGAGGATGGAGAGTGAGAGACTGACAAGGAAAGTGTATGTGAGTGTGGTGGAGGGAGGGGGAGGCCAAGGATGAGATGGAGTGGAGAGGTATATCAGGGGGGTGTGAGCTGGGAGGAGGGCACTGAAATGGCGGAGGACAGAGTGACATGGAGGCGATTTGTTTGTGGCCACCCCTTACAGGATTAAAGCATCTGGCAATATATAGATAGATAGATAGACAGACCAAGGACAGTTATAGAGTGGGCCTTCCGAATGTGCCTGAGAGACTCATTGCAGCTGTCATGTCTTTCTATATTATGACATGATCAAAGGTCACGACAATAGCAGGAACATCAGGAAATTTTGGAAAAGGAGCTAGGGTACATCAAGGTTCAGCACTCAGTCCATTGCTGTTTAACACAGTAATGGAGGAGGCAACAAAGGAATGTAGGGGGGAAGGACCATGGGAATTGCTGTATGCTGATGACCTACTGATGACAACGGAGACTAAGGAAGAAGTGGTGGAAATGTTTAATACTGTAGATGGAAAAATGGATAGGAAAAGAGGGGCATGAAAATAAATATGGATAAAACAAAGCTAATGGTGACAGGCATGAAACCAGTAGAAAGAATTCAGTCAGAAAAATGGCCATGTAGATGCTGTGGCAGAGGAGTAGGAATGAACTCAGTGTTGTGCATGGAGTGTAATAAGTGGTGCCATAGAAGGTGTTCAGGTCTGCAGAATTTGAGAGGAGTGCAAAATTTCAGCTTCCCAGCCTGCATAAGAAGAGAGGCTGAGGGAGATGAAGCAGAAGATGCACTAGAGGTGAATGGGGGCACACTACAGGAAGTGAAGCAGTTCTGCTATCTAGGAGATACACTGGACTGCGAAGCAGGGGTGGAGAGATCAGTCAGAACAAGAGTGGTGGCAGCATCGTTAAAGTGGAGGGAAATAGCTAGATTACTGATCAACAAACACATACCACTGAGATCATTTTTGTTTTTGAAGGCTCCAACATGCTAGCATGCGTCGGCTAATGGCGGCTCTCCACGCTGCTTGAACCCTGCCAGCCTCCCTGTTCAGTCCCTTAACCCTTAAGTCACACTTAATGACCTCGTCCCATGTCTTTCTCGGTCTACCCCTCCCAACCCCTACCCCAAAATTAACACCTCTCACCCTCTGTACCCAGTTATCATCCCCCATCCTCTCCACATGTCCAAACCACCTCAGCCTACCTCTCCTCATCACAACACCAATACACTCCAGTCCCATCCTACCTCTCAACTCTTCCATCGTAAACCCAGCCCCCCCAGGCCTTGCACGCAGGGACGCACTGCACATCCACCTACTCATTGTCATTTCTGTACATTTAAACCTGCGAATATCCTCTTCCTTTACTACCCAAGTCTCACTACCAAACAGCATCACACTCCTAACACATGCTGCATACAAAGACCCCTTAACACGTAAGGAGAGTCCTCTCAATGTCAGGAGAGGCAACAGCTCCCAGAACTTCTTCCAACCACTTCTCACCCTAGCAACCGAGCTAACTCCAGCCCCACCTCCAGCACATAACATGCCTCCCAAAAAACGAAACTCCTCCACACACTCAAGAGACTCACCTGCAAGTTCAACCCTCTCACGCCTAACAATCTCCACCTGGTCTCCCCGACATGCTACACACACGGGTCGTAGAGGGAGAGAGACGGAGCTGCTCCTGGATCGAGGGGAAATAATCGCAGAACTAGCAGCGAAAAGGAGATAGCCTATTGTGATTATGTGGTTGAATGAGTGAGTGGTGATCCCGTCGGATATTAGTTAAAAAAACGCAAGTTTTGGCCCTAAAAATACAAGACAAAGTGAAAAAGAAAGTTTCCATATGGTTGTATCATGGCGGAGAGAGACGGAAGATTGTTTACAACTGACGAGGGGGAATTTGTGGGCTTCTCCGAGCTAAATGTAGGCAAAGGAAGTGATAAGCTGCAAGAAACAAGAGTAGCAGGAGTAGAGAAAACGGTGGAGAGGAATGTCCAGGAGTTAAAAAAGGTATGGGAAGTAATTAAGCAGCTGCAGGAACGGACCATAGAGCAAGAGAGAGAGATCAAAGTCCTACAGAATAGGCTGGAAAAAGTTAGCACACGTAGTGAGGAACAAGAAAAAGAAGTTACAGAATTAAAGGCGAATAACGAATCCGCATCAAATGAAATAAAACAGCTGAAGAGGGAGAATAAGAGATTGGAAGAAGAAAGGGACAGAATAAAAAGTAAACTAGATGAATATGAATCAAAATCGAGGAGGCAAGATGAGCATATTCAGGAAATCAAGGAGCAACATAAGGGGTGGAAGAAAATACAGGAGGAAGGAAATGTAAATTTGAAGGAAATCATAGAACAACAAAGTAAGGAAAAAGTGGAGAAGGAAGTAGTTAGAGTACTAAGAAGTAGAGAATCTTTGGTCAGGGATGTAGCAGACAAGAAAAAATGTGTGATAATTTCAGGAATAAACGAAAAACGAATGACAGTAAGATCTGAAAGAGAGAGAGAGGAACTGAGCAAGGCTAAAGAAATAATATCAGTGGTTATGGAAGGAAACAATGAAGCCCAAGAAGAGATTGAAGAAGTGTTTAGGTTAGGAAAGTACGAGGATGGTGGGGCAAGGCCCTTGAAAGTAAAGTTTAAGTCCCAAGTAATAGTGAATGAAATCATAAGTAGAACATGGAAATTGTCAGAGAAAGAGGGGTTTAAAAATGTTTGGATTAGGAGAGATGCAAAGGAAGAGGAAAGAGCTAAATTAAAGGAGTTAGTAAAGGAAGCAAAGATAAAAAACGAACAACAAATGGAGAAAGAGAAGACAGAGTTCTATTGGAGAGTTATGGACCAGAAATTGAGAAAGTGGTACCGACGGAAGGAAGGAGAGACGGGAGTATAAAAAACGATGAAAAAAGTTTGAAAGTGGCGTACACAAACATTGATGGACTAATATCGGCGAGATTAGAAATCAATGATTTTTTGAGGGCACATGAACCTGATGTTATGTGCTTTGTAGAGACTAAATTGAAAGAAGATATTGATATTCATATGGGAGGTGGGAAATACAAATTGTGGAGAAGAGACAGAAAAGAAAAAATGGGAGGAGGAGTGATGATAGCAGTGAAGGACAGTATAAATGTAGATACTGTGGAAATGGCAGAGGGCAGGGCCGAAGCCATAAACTTGAAATTAGAAACTAGGGAGAATGGTAAGAGAGATATGGCAGTGGTATATGTTCCCCCTAAGACAAGAGCATGGAATGACGATGAATACCAGGAGATGTTGTCAGACATGGTTAGTTATCTACAGAAAGTGATCGAGAAAAGCAACAATATCATCCTAATGGGTGACTTTAGTTGTAAAGAGGTGAACTGGGAGGAATGGGACTCGGGAGGCAGCGAAGATTCGTGGGGCACAAAATTGTTAAATATAGCAATGAATAATGTAATGACACACTGGATTAAAGAAGAGACACGATTCAGAGGTGATGACACACCAGCAAGATTAGATTTGCTACTATCCAAAGAACCTGATGTAATTGAATCATTAAATTATCTGTGTCCTATAGGAAACAGTGATCATGTGGTCACTGAGTTCCAGATGATAATAGGGAACGTGGTGCCAAGAGATGAGCTTTATAGGCAAGGAAAACAAACTTTGCAGAATTGAGAAAATTTTTTGAAAATGCGGACTTGAGAAAATTCAGGGAAACAAGAGAGATACAGACGAAGTGGGATATCTTTTTAGACCTCTACAATTTGGGAGTGGAAAAATATGTGCCAAGAGTAAGTGGGAAAGAAAACAGGAAAAAGGTGTGGTTTAATAGAAGGTGTATAACAGCGAAAAAAGAGAGGGACATGGCATGGAACAAATGGAGAAAGAGAGGTAATATCAGAACAAAGGAAGAATATAAAAGAACTAGAAATGAATATGCAAGAATACGTAGAGAGGAAGAAAGGAACTTTGAAAAAGGTATAATTGACAAATGCAAGGATGAACCCAAATTGTTTTATAGATTTGTTAATGGCAAATTGAAGCAAAGGGAAGGAATCACCAAACTGAAAGTAGAACGAGAGGTCTACAAGGATGCAGTAATGCAAGCTGAAGTAATGAACAAATGTTTCCAATCGGTTTTCACTAAGGAAACGGAGTTTGTGGAAGGAGAGGGAGTGATTAGAAATGTAGTGATAAAAGATATAAAAGTGGAAGTGCAGGAAGTGTATAAATTACTGGGAACTCAAGATGTAAGGAAGGCTCCAGGACCGGATGGAATTTCTAATTGGGTACTGAAGGAATGCAGAGAACAACTGGCGGATAAGATTCACAATTTAATTGTGTGCTCCTTGGAAGAGGGAAAAGTGCCTCGGGAATGGAAGAGGGCAAATGTGGTGCCAATCTATAAGGGAGGAAACAAGGAAGAACCCCTGAATTATAGACCAGTGTCCCTAACCAGCATGGTTGCGAAATTGTGTGAGAGAATCCTGAATGATAGATGGATAAAATATCTGGAAGAGATGAGTATTTTGACTGAAAGTCAGTTTGGATTCAGAAGTGGAATGTCATGTGTTTCCAACTTGTTGAGCTTCTACTCAAGGGCGATTGACGTGCTACAGGAGAGAGACGGTTGGGTGGATTGTGTGTACTTAGATCTGGAGAAGGCCTTCGACAAAGTACCCCACAAGAGACTATTATGGAAATTAGAGCATATAGGAGGACTGAAGGGAAGCCTCCTGGAATGGATGAGAGACTTTTTGAGTGACAGACAAATGAGGACAGTAATAAAGGACAGGACATCTGGATGGAGGGAAGTAACAAATGGTGTCCCACAGGGCTCAGTGTTGGCACAAGTAATGTTCTTGATTTATGTAAATGATATGGTAGATGGAGTGAACAGCTACGCAAGCCTGTTTGCTGATGATGCAAAGATCTTGAGAAAGGTAGAGGTTGAAGAGGACTGTAAAATGCTACAGGAGGATCTGGATAGGATATATGATTGGAGCCGGACGTGGGAAATGAAATTCAACGCAAAAAAATGTAAAATATTGGAAATGGGTAAAAGTACTAAGAGGCCATCATTGAATTATTTGATGGGTAATGAACCAATTAGAAAAGCGAGAGAAAAGAAAGATTTGGGAGTGCTGGTCCAGGATAGTTTGTCACCTGAAAAGCACATAAATAAGATAGTGAGAGAGACATATAAACTCTTGACCAATATAAGAGTGGCATTTCATTACATGGATGAGGAGATGATGAAAAAATTGATAGTGGCCATGATCTGGCCCAGGTTAGAATATGCAGCAGTAGTGTGGTCCCCACACAAAAAGAAAGATATAACCAAGATTGAGAGAATACAAAGAACAGCAACCAAGATGGTCCCTAGTCTGGCAGATTTGCCATACAGAGAGGGGCTGGAAAGGCTGGATTTGCCCTCCTTAGAGGAAAGGAGAAAGAGGGGTGACATGATTGCAGTGTTCAGGACCATGATAGGAGTAGATAAAATTGACAGAGAAAATCTGTTTGTGTGGGATGAGAGAGCAACAAGAGGACACGGAATGAAACTAAAGAAGCCAAGCTGCTCGAAGGACATCAAGAAATATAGTTTTCCGTAAAGATGTATAGACCTGTGGAATAGCCTGGACAAAGAGATTGTCCAGTCTAAAAACTTAAATGAGTTTACGGCAAAATTTGACTTACTGAGAAACAGAGACGGGACCTCACGAGCGTAGCTCATTTCCTGTATATCACAATTAGTTAAATACAATTAGGTAAATACATGAAATCAGCATCATCTTGCAGTCTACCTCTAATACACTACATCTCTTGTGCACCCACTTATCACAAACACTACACAAGATGGAATTACTTCCCACAGAAGTTAAATATATGAGGTCTGCATTAGACCAGTATTGACATATGGTGCTGGAACATGAGCTTTGACAGATGGACTGATGAATGTTCTGAGGAGTACTGATCGTAGAATGTTAAGATACATGGCGGGAGTGAGATGGGAGGACAGAGTTATAAGTGAAGAGGTAGCCAGAAGATGCGGGATGAAGAATCTCGATGTCATCTTGAGGCAGAAACGGCTTAGATGGTTTGGTCACGTGAGGAGGAGTGAGGAAGGGAGCTGTGCGAGAATAGCAGAGGAACTGGAAGTGGTGGGACGTCGACCGCCAGGAAGACCTAAGAAGACCTGGAAAAGTGTTGTAACGCAAGATATGGAAAGACTGGGCACTGGAGAAGATTTAATCCAGGATTGAAGCAGTGGAAAAAAGCCATCGCACGTCCAACCCCAGTTTGAATATGGGAACAGAAGGACGAAAAACGAAGATGATGACGATGATTTTTTTTTTTTTTAATGCAAGGAAGAAGGAACCAAAGGCCACAGGCCTGCATACTGTTCCCTCCAAGAAAAAGCAAAAACAATACAAAAGAGAGCCAAATTCAAGATCCGTTCAATTCGAGATGCCTGGACACACTGCATTTGAAAGACTGGAGATCATAGGAAGTAGGAAATACAGACAGAGGAAGACAGTTCCAGAGTTGACAAATTGCATAAATGAAGGACTGGGAGTAACAGTTAACTCTTGCATTAGAGAGTTGGACAGCAAAGGGATGAGAGTTTGTTGCTAGACGGGTAATACGTGCCCGTCGTAGAGGTGGAGGGATGCAAGCAGACAGTTCAGAGCAACAGTGACCATTGAAGTAGCGATAGAAGAGAGATAAAGATGCAACAGTGCGGTGAAGAGACAAAGGTTGAAGGGAATCAGTAAGAGGAGGAGAGTTAATGAGACGAAAAGCCTTTGACTCCACCCTACTGAGAAGGGCTGCATGTGGGGAGCCTCCCCACACATGAGAGTTGTACTCCATACACAGGCGAATAAAACCCGTGTACAAGGTCAACAACTGTGCAGGGGTAAAGAAAGTTCGGAATCGGCTTAGCACACCTAATCTCTTGGAAGTAGATTTCACAAGAGATGTAATATGTTCTTTCCAAGACAAATCCCGAGAGAATGAAACCTCAAGCATGTTCAAGGATGATGCAGGACATAACTGTTCATTATTAAACATTAGTGGGTAATCCTGAGGAATATTTTGTAGGGTTGATAAGTGTAAGAACTGAGTTTTTGATGCATTAAAAATAACAAGATTATTTTTACCCCAATCAGAGATACAAGCCAAGTCAGACATTAGGTGTGCCATACCCTCATCCCTTTTTTGTTGAAGTAACCGCTGAGATGGACGTTGCGGAAACCGAATGGAAAGGTGAAGGGTAGAATCATCAGCATATGAGTGGATAGGGTTAGATGTACAGCTTAGAAGGTCACTGATGAATAAAAGGAAGAGAGTTGGTGATAGGACAGAGCCCTGTGGAACACCACAATTGATAGGTCTAGAAGAAGAATGATGGGCGTCTACAACAGCAGCTATAGAACTACCAGAAAGGAAGCTAGAGTTGAAGGCACAGATAGAAGGATAGAAACCGTAGGAGGGGAGTTTGGAAATTAAAGATTTATGCCAGACTCGATCAAAAGCCTCTGAGATGTCTAGTGCTATAGCAAAGCTTTCGCCAAAGTCCCGAAAGGAGGATGACCAGGAGTCTGAAAGGTGGGTGAGAAGATCGCCAGTGGAGCATCCCTGACGGAACCCATACTGACGATCAGAAAGAAGGTTGTGACTGGAAAGATGCTTTAAAATTTTTCTGTTAAGAAATGACTCGAAAACTTTTGAAACACAGGATGTTAAAGCAATTGGATGATAGTTAGAGGGTTGGGATGGCTGAATGAGAGCAAACTTCCAGCAAGAAGGAAAGGTACAAGTTGACAGACAAAGGCAAAAGAGTTTACCTAGGCAGGGTGTAAGCACAGAAACACAGATTTTGAGGACAACTGGAGGGACTCCATCAGGACCATATGCTTTGTTAGTATTGAGGCCAGTGATGGCAGAAAATACATCTGCTGAAGAAATTTTAATGTCAGTCAAGAGGAAGTCAGAGGGGGGAAGCGATGGAGGAACAGCACCGGAATCGTCTAAGGTGGAATTGGAGGAGAAAGTCTGAGCGAAGAGATCTGCTTTATCAGTAGAAGAAATAGCTACACAGCCATCAGAGTAGAAACGAGGAGGGAAGGATGATGAGGTAAAGTTGTTAGAAAGGCTTTTGGCAAGGTGCCAGATAGAGAGAGAGACGTGAGGGACATGACTGTGAGGGAAATCTGTGGAGAAACAACAGGTCACAGGAGAAAAGAAAGAGAGACGTGGTGGTGGTGCGAGGAGGTGAAACAGGCGATAAATGAGAAGAAAAGAGCATTTAAAGTATGGCTGAGAACTAGAAGGGAAGACAGAAGAGAATACAATCAAAAGAAAAGACAGGCAAAGAAAGAAGTGGCCAGAGCAAAAAGGGTGGCCTGGGAAAGCTGGAGTAGAGATCTGAAGAGTGCACAAGAACAGAAAAAAATGTTTAAAATTGCAAGACAGATAAGGAAGGAGAGGAAAGACATGGTGGGAGCTAAATTTGTAAAGGAGGAAAATGGGGAAATAAAAACTGAGTGGGCAGAAATACTAGAAAGGTGGAAGAGGTACTTTGAGGAGCAGTTAACCCACCCCGTCCCAGCAACTTTTTTTACCCGACCCACGCCCAGAACCTGACCAACTTATTATTTTTTTTTTTGCTCGAACTTCCGGTTATGGTGAGAAACATCGAAAATTCAGCAAGAAAGCACTCACCTGAAGTAAACAATACCCTAAACAGGAGAGAGGCCCCTCACCTGGCTACCACTTTCTATGAGCAGCGCTTAATAAAGGACGATCCCTATGTGCGCAAAACTTAAGCAAAACCACTCAGAATTGGTAATTATTCATTTATTTGGTACGAATTTATAGGTATTACAAGAGTATATTGCTTTTCACACAGAAATATAAGCGATATAAGCGTTGTTCACTCACCAAACACATCAACATACCTCACCTACTTTGGTGATATTACCTCCTCATTACTTCTGTTCATTACTAACTCTGGTGCCACAATCTTTGTCCTCCACATCAGGAATCACTTTCGCATTGAATTTCGTCGTCAGAGAGACCGTGGTGCTACATGTTCTACTGGCCAGGTCACTGCTAACAGGCGAGTTGCGAGAAAATGGCGCACCCCGAAGGGGGGGGGGTTACACAGGGTCAGGCAGTGTTACCACCTGGCTAGGGGTAGAGGAAGGTCTCCCACATATGCCTACCAAAAATCTCTCATGAAACTTGAAAAATGTGCAAACGATGGGTCTTTCAATTGCATAATGTACAATGCACGTCGTCAGGTCTCAGCATGAAAAAAAGTTGCGATGTGCATCGTATGTCAACGGAGCTTGGTGGTTAAATAAAGAAAATAATTATGAGATAGAAGAGATGGGAAAAGTTGAAGGGTCAGTTGCAGTGAAAACAGAAGTTGAAGTGGAGATAGTCTTAAAGGAAATGAAGACCGGGAAAGCTCCAGGCCCAATAGGTATAACAGCTGATCTGATAAAAAAGGGTGAAAGAACTGGTGTAAAAGAATTAACAAGGATTTTTAATAACATCATAATAGGAGGAGAGCCACCTGAGGACTGGAGAGATAGCTGGACAACACCAATTTATAAGGGCAAAGGAGATGCCATTCTGTGTGGAAAGTACCGAGGGGTCAGACTGTTGAAGCATGGAATGAAGATATTCGAAGAGGTGCTGGAAGGTAAAGGATGAAGCAGATAGTAAAGACAGATAACCGACAATTTGGATTTTGCGCAGATCAAACCACAACAGATGCAATATTCATCATCAGACCGCTGCAGGAAAAGTTTCAATGGAGGAGGAAATGCTTGTACCATGTGTTTGTGGACCTGAAAAAAGCTTTTGATAGAGTACGAAGGAGAGAGAGGGATGTGAGAAGTGAGGTGAAAAGATTAGTAAAAGAAGAAGAGAGTGGATGAAGAATTTGAAAGGAATTTGAGTGTAAAGTGGTGGGAGTGTAAGAAAATGTTTTGGAAAGAGGTAAAGAAAGTAAGAGAGGGTGCCAAAGAAGTCTGCTGGGGAGTGAAAGGTAAAAATTGTAGATTACTAAACGAGAAGGGTGAAAAAGTTAGGAGATGGAGAGAACACTTTAAGGGATTGTTGAACATAGAGAATGAAAGTAATGCAAGTATAAGTGGCTGGGGAATGGCAGGGAAATGGACGAATATGAGAAGAGAGGAAGGAATCAGTAAGATGGATGTTGTAGAAGCAATGAAGAAAGTTAAAATCGGGAACCTCAGGAACTGATGGGGTGTATGATGAAATGCTGAAGCATGGGGGAGAGACAGTAACAGAATGGATGAGGAAAATATGCAGACTGGCCTGGGAGGAAGGCAGGGTCCCGGAGGATTGGAAGTCAGGTATAATTATTCCTCTGTACAAGGAAGAGGGGAAAAAGAAGTGTTTGGTGATCATAGGGGCATTTGCCTTCTTAGTGTAATAGGAAAAGTATATGGAAGGATACTTATTGACAGAGTTAAGGAAATAACTGAGGAATTAGTTGCAAAGAACAGGGAAGCTTTTGGAAGAGAAGAGGTTGTGCAGATCAGATATTCATTCTTCGATCTTTAGTGGAAAAGTTTCTTGAGAAGGGAAAGAAGTTGTATGCAGCCTTCATGGATTTGAAGAATGCATATGACAGGGTGGATAGACAAGGATTGTGGAAAGTATTAAGAATATGTGGAGTAGATGAGAAGTTGTTGAAGGCCGTGAAGAGTATGTATGATGGTGCTAAGGCTGCAGTGCATGTGGATAGTGAACTGAGTGAATTTTTCTATTTGAAGGTTGGATTAATACAAGGATGTGTCATGTCTCCATGGTTGTTCAATCAGTAAATGGATGGAGTTATAAAAGAGATACAAGGTAGGGCAGTGGATGTTGGAGTGACCCCAGCGACAGAGGGAAGTGTTTGGAAACTACCGGTACTGTTGTTGGCAGATGATACTGTGTTGTTAAGTGAAGACAAAGGGGAGCTGCAAGGCTTGGTGGATGAGTTTGGGAGAGTGTGTAAGAAATGGAATTTAAAGGTGAATATAGGTATACTGATAGTCGCTGAGAGAAGTGAGGTCACTGAATGTACAGTGAGGTTGGATGAAGAGGAACTGGAAAATGTGAGTGCATTTAAGTACTTGGGTAGTGTGATGAAAAAGGATCGAAGTTTAGAGGGTGAAGTGCTTGAAAGGGTACAACAAGGAAGAAAGGTTGCTGGTTCCTTGAAAGTAGTGATAAGAAGCAGGGAAGTGAACATGGAAGTGAGAAAGCTACTACAAGACAGTATTGTGATACCAACTCTAATGTATGGAAGTGAAGCTTGGACCTTGTTGGAGGGACAGAAGTCAAGAGTGAGAGCAGTGGAAATGAGTTATCTGAAAGGAGTATGTGGAGTCACATGGAGAGACAGACTGACAAATGAGGAAGTGAAGAAGCGGTGTGGTGTGGATGTGGATGTGATAGGAATCGTTAGGAAGAGCACATTAAGGTGGTTTGGCCATGTGGAGAGGATGGAGAGTGAGAGACTGACAAGGAAAGTGTATGTGAGTGTGGTGGAGGGAGGGGGAGGCCAAGGATGAGATGGAGTGGAGAGGTATATCAGGGGGGTGTGAGCTGGGAGGAGGGCACTGAAATGGCGGAGGACAGAGTGACATGGAGGCGATTTGTTTGTGGCCACCCCTTACAGGATTAAAGCATCTGGCAATATATAGATAGATAGATAGACAGACCAAGGACAGTTATAGAGTGGGCCTTCCGAATGTGCCTGAGAGACTCATTGCAGCTGTCATGTCTTTCTATATTATGACATGATCAAAGGTCACGACAATAGCAGGAACATCAGGAAATTTTGGAAAAGGAGCTAGGGTACATCAAGGTTCAGCACTCAGTCCATTGCTGTTTAACACAGTAATGGAGGAGGCAACAAAGGAATGTAGGGGGGAAGGACCATGGGAATTGCTGTATGCTGATGACCTACTGATGACAACGGAGACTAAGGAAGAAGTGGTGGAAATGTTTAATACTGTAGATGGAAAAATGGATAGGAAAAGAGGGGCATGAAAATAAATATGGATAAAACAAAGCTAATGGTGACAGGCATGAAACCAGTAGAAAGAATTCAGTCAGAAAAATGGCCATGTAGATGCTGTGGCAGAGGAGTAGGAATGAACTCAGTGTTGTGCATGGAGTGTAATAAGTGGTGCCATAGAAGGTGTTCAGGTCTGCAGAATTTGAGAGGAGTGCAAAATTTCAGCTTCCCAGCCTGCATAAGAAGAGAGGCTGAGGGAGATGAAGCAGAAGATGCACTAGAGGTGAATGGGGGCACACTACAGGAAGTGAAGCAGTTCTGCTATCTAGGAGATACACTGGACTGCGAAGCAGGGGTGGAGAGATCAGTCAGAACAAGAGTGGTGGCAGCATCGTTAAAGTGGAGGGAAATAGCTAGATTACTGATCAACAAACACATACCACTGAGATCATTTTTGTTTTTGAAGGCTCCAACATGCTAGCATGCGTCGGCTAATGGCGGCTCTCCACGCTGCTTGAACCCTGCCAGCCTCCCTGTTCAGTCCCTTAACCCTTAAGTCACACTTAATGACCTCGTCCCATGTCTTTCTCGGTCTACCCCTCCCAACCCCTACCCCAAAATTAACACCTCTCACCCTCTGTACCCAGTTATCATCCCCCATCCTCTCCACATGTCCAAACCACCTCAGCCTACCTCTCCTCATCACAACACCAATACACTCCAGTCCCATCCTACCTCTCAACTCTTCCATCGTAAACCCAGCCCCCCCAGGCCTTGCACGCAGGGACGCACTGCACATCCACCTACTCATTGTCATTTCTGTACATTTAAACCTGCGAATATCCTCTTCCTTTACTACCCAAGTCTCACTACCAAACAGCATCACACTCCTAACACATGCTGCATACAAAGACCCCTTAACACGTAAGGAGAGTCCTCTCAATGTCAGGAGAGGCAACAGCTCCCAGAACTTCTTCCAACCACTTCTCACCCTAGCAACCGAGCTAACTCCAGCCCCACCTCCAGCACATAACATGCCTCCCAAAAAACGAAACTCCTCCACACACTCAAGAGACTCACCTGCAAGTTCAACCCTCTCACGCCTAACAATCTCCACCTGGTCTCCCCGACATGCTACACACACGGGTCGTAGAGGGAGAGAGACGGAGCTGCTCCTGGATCGAGGGGAAATAATCGCAGAACTAGCAGCGAAAAGGAGATAGCCTATTGTGATTATGTGGTTGAATGAGTGAGTGGTGATCCCGTCGGATATTAGTTAAAAAAACGCAAGTTTTGGCCCTAAAAATACAAGACAAAGTGAAAAAGAAAGTTTCCATATGGTTGTATCATGGCGGAGAGAGACGGAAGATTGTTTACAACTGACGAGGGGGAATTTGTGGGCTTCTCCGAGCTAAATGTAGGCAAAGGAAGTGATAAGCTGCAAGAAACAAGAGTAGCAGGAGTAGAGAAAACGGTGGAGAGGAATGTCCAGGAGTTAAAAAAGGTATGGGAAGTAATTAAGCAGCTGCAGGAACGGACCATAGAGCAAGAGAGAGAGATCAAAGTCCTACAGAATAGGCTGGAAAAAGTTAGCACACGTAGTGAGGAACAAGAAAAAGAAGTTACAGAATTAAAGGCGAATAACGAATCCGCATCAAATGAAATAAAACAGCTGAAGAGGGAGAATAAGAGATTGGAAGAAGAAAGGGACAGAATAAAAAGTAAACTAGATGAATATGAATCAAAATCGAGGAGGCAAGATGAGCATATTCAGGAAATCAAGGAGCAACATAAGGGGTGGAAGAAAATACAGGAGGAAGGAAATGTAAATTTGAAGGAAATCATAGAACAACAAAGTAAGGAAAAAGTGGAGAAGGAAGTAGTTAGAGTACTAAGAAGTAGAGAATCTTTGGTCAGGGATGTAGCAGACAAGAAAAAATGTGTGATAATTTCAGGAATAAACGAAAAACGAATGACAGTAAGATCTGAAAGAGAGAGAGAGGAACTGAGCAAGGCTAAAGAAATAATATCAGTGGTTATGGAAGGAAACAATGAAGCCCAAGAAGAGATTGAAGAAGTGTTTAGGTTAGGAAAGTACGAGGATGGTGGGGCAAGGCCCTTGAAAGTAAAGTTTAAGTCCCAAGTAATAGTGAATGAAATCATAAGTAGAACATGGAAATTGTCAGAGAAAGAGGGGTTTAAAAATGTTTGGATTAGGAGAGATGCAAAGGAAGAGGAAAGAGCTAAATTAAAGGAGTTAGTAAAGGAAGCAAAGATAAAAAACGAACAACAAATGGAGAAAGAGAAGACAGAGTTCTATTGGAGAGTTATGGACCAGAAATTGAGAAAGTGGTACCGACGGAAGGAAGGAGAGACGGGAGTATAAAAAACGATGAAAAAAGTTTGAAAGTGGCGTACACAAACATTGATGGACTAATATCGGCGAGATTAGAAATCAATGATTTTTTGAGGGCACATGAACCTGATGTTATGTGCTTTGTAGAGACTAAATTGAAAGAAGATATTGATATTCATATGGGAGGTGGGAAATACAAATTGTGGAGAAGAGACAGAAAAGAAAAAATGGGAGGAGGAGTGATGATAGCAGTGAAGGACAGTATAAATGTAGATACTGTGGAAATGGCAGAGGGCAGGGCCGAAGCCATAAACTTGAAATTAGAAACTAGGGAGAATGGTAAGAGAGATATGGCAGTGGTATATGTTCCCCCTAAGACAAGAGCATGGAATGACGATGAATACCAGGAGATGTTGTCAGACATGGTTAGTTATCTACAGAAAGTGATCGAGAAAAGCAACAATATCATCCTAATGGGTGACTTTAGTTGTAAAGAG
>JAGKTI010022917.1:3134-15035 GCA_018397915.1 Birgus latro
CTCTTTCTCTCTCTCTCTCTCTCTCTCTCTCTCTCTCTCTCTATCATTGCATTATCTCCCCCTCTTCCTCCCTCCTTTTCACGATATTCTCCTCCCTTTCTTCTTTTCTTCAGTCCTTCTCTTCCTTCATTGTCTCCGCTTCCCCTCCCTCTGTCCCTTCCCATCATCTCATCTCCTCCCCTACTTCTTTCCTCTCTTTCATCATCTTTTCCATAACGCCTATCCTCCTTTCTACCATCTTCTTCCTCTTTCCTCTTCCAACCCCAATTCCTCTACTTTCCCTCCCCTTCTACTCCCTCTCCCTCCCTCCCTTCCACCTTATTCACCTCCCTTCATCTAATCTCTCCCTCCCTTGTATCACCGTCTCCCCTCCTCCTTCCTCCCCCTTCACCATTGTCTTCCCCCTTCCCTTCCCCCTTTCCCCACCCCCAACTCCAACCCCACTAGTCATGCGCTGTCTCCCTCAGTGTGCCCATCTTTGCGATTGTGTGCGCGCGTGTGTGTATCTGTGTGTGTGTGTGTGTGTGTGTATCTGTGTGTGTGTGTGTGTGTGTGTGTGTGTGTGTGTGTGTAGAAGGGGGGAGGGTTGTGCTTCTGTCCTAATATCTACTGTGTTATTCTTAGTGTTAACATTGGGTTGTCATAATGATATAGTGTTGTTAATGTTGTTATTCGCGGTGTTGGCATAGTGACACAAATTACTTTCACTCGTATTATTGTTCATAGCGTTGGCAAAGTATTGGTAGAGTGGCTTAATGTTGTTTGTGGTGTGGCTTGTTCACAGTGTTGGCAAAGTGTTGGTATAGTGTTGTTTGTGGTGTAGCTTCTTCACTGTGTTGGCAAAGTGTTGGTAGAGGGGCTTAGTGTTGCTCGTGATGTGGCTTGTTCACAGTGTTGGCAAAGTGTTGGTAAAGTGGCTTAGTATTGTTTGTGGTGTGGCTTGTTCATAGTGTTGGCAAAGTGTTGGTATAGTGTTGTTTGTGGTGTAGCTTGTTCACTGTGTTGGCAAAGTGTTGGTATAGTGTTGTTTGTGGTGTGGCCTGTTCACAGTGTTGGCAAAGTGTTGGTAGAGTGGCTTAGTGTTGTTCGTGATGTGGCTTGTTCATAGTGTTGGCAAAGTGTTGGTATAGTGATGATTGTGGTGTAGCTTGTTCATTGTGTTGGGAAAGTGTTGGTATAGTGTTGTTTGTGGTGTGGCTTGTTCATAGTGTTGGCAGAGTGTTGGTATAGTGTTGTTTGTGGTGTAGCTTGTTCATAGTGTTGGCAAAGTGTTAGTAACGTGGCTTGTTCAGTGTTGGCAAAGTGTTGGTAGAGTGGCTTATTGTTGTTCCTGATGTGGCTTGTCCACAGTGTTCGCAAAGTGTTGGTAGAGTGGCTTAGTGTGAAATTGGATATTGTTAATAATGTTGGCCTGTGGTGTTAATGCTGTGGATCGCTCTTGACTTTGGAAGTATTGTAACACCTCTTCTGTAGCGACTTATCCTGAACCATATACCTCACTTTCCTCTTGTATGTTACTGATGCATATTATATCGATAGTAAAACGATACGGACGGCAAAGAAGCGAATAATACTGTGTCTGCTGCATATCCAAAATAATTCGCTGAGGAAATGATGTCACGAAGCCTCCTACGTCACTTAGAATACATCCTAGTTTGCTCTCAGTGTTAGAATGGTGAAACACAATTGTTTATAAGTCTGTTTTCTCGTCGATTAAGGAAGCTCCGTGGCAACTCTTCCTTAGCGATTGATTTTCTGAATAAGGCTGGTTAACATGGTTTTGTACGTTGTTCATGCAGAGTATGGCGATAAAAAATGAATTTATTTAATGCAGGGACATTAAGGTGTAAGAAGCAAAACAAATCACTTAAGTAAAGGTGTTAGGGAGCTTCCTTACGCGACAAGAAAAAAAAAAGGCCATGGTATGTCAAAAATAACTATATGGATTTAGGTGACGTCCTAGCGCCTCTTCTTGAACGATTTTTTGGCCTATCCCCCCTCACCCTCTTCAGTCCAATGACGTAGTTTTCCATACATTTATGCTATCTCCAGACGATTTTATTCAGGTCAGGGAAAGTGCTCGAACTGGAGGTGTTAGATAAAGGCTTCAGTACCACCTGCCCTAACAGAGGCAATCCCGAAGGAGTGGAAAATCGTCTGTGGTAGTGGGAATAAACTGAACACAACGTCGCTGGATTGAAGAGGCTCATATGCAGTTCTAAGTTATTCATGTCTTCAAAATCGAAACTGTTTACATAAATGCATACATAACCACATACATAAATACATATCTATCTATTTATATACCTAGGCTGCTTCCCCCAAAGAAAGGTGGGTAGCGAGACAGGACGACACGCTCCCAATTCACTCATCCACACACACACACATTTATTCGTATCTTAGCCCCAAAGGAAGAAGGGACATACATACATACATACATAAATAAATACATACAGTACCTACTTTAAACATACATAAATACTTATATACATACATAAATACATAAGAGAAGAAAACAATAGTGCGTTTACTCTAACTTTCGTCGTCTTATTCCGCAGCTCAGTAACAGAATAGGATTGTATTTAGGCTCTACATCCTCTCCATAGCACTTCTTCGTGATTAGCGCCATATTCTAGAGTTCATCTCATGCTACAGCTGAGCATTCAAGCTGCAGAGATGTCAAATAAAGGCCAGGTGAAAGTGAATAGGGTATAGGAGGCGACAGGTAGTGGGGAGGCCTCCTAAGATGGTGAGAGTATTTTTACTACGCCTTTGTTCTCTCTTGTTCAACGTCTTTGTCCTCTCTTGTCCTAAGCCTGTTATTCTTCTTGTTCTACGTCATTGTCGTCTCTTGTTCGACATCTTTATTCTCTGTGATGGTTGTAGCACCTCTTCCTTAGCTATTTGTTCTGTACATTAATCCACAATATCTCCCTGTGTATTATTAAAGCAAAAGATATTACGCTAAAGTGATGTTAATAACACACAAGAGAATGTTAAGGTGTAATATGAATAATAAATCGCTAAGGAATAAATGCTACGAAGTCTCCCACGCCACCTAGAATACAAACTTAAAAACCGATCTCTCTCTTTCTCTCTCTCTCTCTCTCTATCTCTTCAAAAACGTATGAAACTCCACGGAAATTCCTCATTGCCTCTTCCACGTGCGAGTATTGTACCACCAAGGGGGGACAATTATAAGGGCCCAAAACACCCCTTCAGAAAATATCAGTCAACAGCAAATTGAAACTGGACCATCTAGGACCCAATTCCAACCATCCTGCCAAGTTCTATATTCTTTGTTCAAGTTTTGGTTTTGATACACACACACACACACACACACACACACACACACACGCACGCACGCACGCACACACAAAACAGGATTATGTTAGATAAATCGTTTACTGGGATTACTGCGACATAAATGGTTTCAAATGCTTTCTGATTTGGTTGATTTTGTTTTCTGATTAGTGGGAACGACATTCTTCATTAGTAATTAAAACGCAATCAGAAGACAATGGACGGCAATATGGTTGGGTTAGGAAGCTCTCACGCACGTTTTCTTTTTCATATTTGTACTGCATCTGGTATGTTAATGTTCTCCTGAATGTTATTTATTAAAGTTATGTCTGAATCAAAAGGCATGCACGCAGCCAAGGGAGAATTGACGCGTAGAGGCAACATTCTGGACGGTCCTTACATAACACTCCTCTTGCACTCTGTCGTTGGATTTCTCATGTGTTGTAGGGGCGGTTCAGTATTCGTTGTCAGTGTTTACTCTGCATTATTTATTCATTTCTTACTCCAGCTGCCCACACCAGCAAACTGAGCCGTCCCTGCAACACATAAAATCCCACCAGGTGAGTTTCTGGTGGTGCGCTATTTAAGAATCACCCTCTATGTCGTAAGAAGGAGATGCTGGAAAGCCTCCTCAGCTAACGATAAAATAACCCAGTTGATTGATTGGTAATGAATGCTGTACGGAATCCGCAGGTTGTGATAATAAGTTGTAGGCTCTCAGGTAATATTTTACATTATTAACTCACAGGTTAAGTTGCAAGGCCTAAGAAAGCTAATACAAAGAAAATAGCAGTTGGTAAAAATCACCTTGAGAACAGTCCTATCCTCCGAAAGTGACATTTCAAGAAGTCTTTTTGTTTTTGCCGTGGTATTAATCGTAGAAGAAAAGCACACAAACGTGGAATAACGTGACATAGCGAAGGTGAGACACATTTCTAAGGTGAGACGTGGCCAAAGATCAAAATGTCATTTGAGTAGCTGTAGACTATAAACACTCCAAACAGCTCTTGACAGAAACCGAAGATATCTGGTGTTTATTCTCTGGTGACAAGTGAATCCACGGTTCACCGACGAGGGAAGTTAACAAAGCTCATTTATGCAAACTGTCCATCACTTTAACCCTCTTTGCCACTAATACATCGACTAGGTGTTTCAGAAACAGAATTAGGAAAGTTTATGAGCTGAAGAAGTATCAGTCAAAGCGCCAAGTGAAATAAGCATACACGTTTTGAAATTATAGTTCTTGTGATATTTTAGCGTTAGGGATGGTGATCGAGGTGCTGCTGGCTGGTATGATGGTGGTGGCAGTGACCGTCGTGTGCCTGTGGACCAGCTGTGAGAAAAGGAACAGCGATCTTCTGGAGGGACAGTACACAGTGCCAGGCCAGACTTTCCAGATCTGAGCACACATGACTGAGCGCAAAGGTCGGCATCCGTTTTTGTCTTCACTTGTGTGCCAGTAGACCAGCAGTGAGAGAAGACATAGCAGCCAGAACAAACCTGCCACATCTCAACACACAGAACTGACCACAAAAGTCGGAATACATTTTTTCTTACTCTAGTGTCGAGAGTGAACACGCATCAGACAGCAGATACAGAGTGATAGCTGCATATGTCCGTAAGTGTGTTAGGTAGCACTGTTCAGTGACAGGCTACTGATACGGAAGGAAAACAGCAGAAATTTAGAGTGCGAAACATCCAAACTATTACCCTAAAAGGTCTCTGAGTCAGGTTGGTAAAACAAAGAATATACAAGTCCGGTGAGTCCGACAGTTTTGGTATACTGTAATGAAAAAGTATTAGATTAAAAAAATCTTTGTTGTCCGATCGACACAGGACCCTTGTCAATCATGCTGGCTGAGATCCTGCTGATCAGTATGGTGGGCATAGCATTCTACATCCTCATGGACGAGTGGTACCTGGACAAGACTAAGCCACCTGTAATAATCGTGGTGACGGACGAGCACGCTGACAAGAAACTCAGACCTAGCGCTCCATATGATGACACATGGCAGAAAGGGTGCCAATACAAGGCAGCCCCAATGAAGGAGGACGAAGAAAATAACGACACGAAAGAGAAATGAACGAAACCGCGTAGTCATCAAAACGTTGCTTGTGTGAAATATCAAGGAATATGTAATCTGCTTTATTTATATTTGCTAACTGCATAGGATCCAGAACTCGCTTTCCAGGCTTAACTTCTTATGTAAAGCTTTCTCTGTAAGTAAGTTTAAAGACTATCTGTTTTAATTAAATGTAATCTCGGTGCGTTCTGCCATATCAGAATCCTTCATAAGCTTAAATATTTTTCAACCTCCTTTCCAAAAAAATATTATTGTACTAGCTATGGCAGTTATCATTTTTTTATTACTCTATTATGCACACACTCCTAGTAATATAATTCCTGCAGCTGCAAAACCGTTACATTTTATCACCTAAACCATGCTTTTGTAAAGCTGAATTTTTGCGAAAGATTCCTTTAACTTTTAAGAGAGAAAATACTATACTGTTGCTCATCATAGAAGAGGAGTACTGTACATACTGTGGCACTGGCGGATATGTTTCAGCTAAGAAACAGACTAGAGGCTGCGAGTAAGCGGTGGGGAAGGTGAGCATGATGAGGATGAGCTAGCAGACTCACTAACCCAGCACGCTTATGCCGACTCACATCTTCCCTCAGATCGCCTCGCGTCTGTGTCATCAAGTCTCATTACCCATGTATACAAGCATTCAACCGGATGCCAGCATGATTTTATTAGTATTTCTAAATTAGCAGGCCTCTAGTCAATTAAGTACCAGGGATAGTCATTTGTACTACAGAAAATGAGACAAATGCATAACCGAACGAATATACTTAGACCTTATAAAGTTAGACTACAGTTATAGTAAGCAATGAAAAAACAGTATCAGAAAGAATAAGCGCAAAGAATATCATTCAACTAATTTTAAAGAGAAAATTAAGAAAAAAAATACAGACTTCATCGACTAGGAAAAAAATAATAACACTTTGGTAACCAAAACACCAAGCCCAACTACAGCACCATGCAAGCTGCCAGTTCAGTGGAGTCTGTGTGTGTGTGAGTGTGTAGAGGTGTGGCGGGAGGAGTGTGTGTATGAGTGTGACGGAGTGAGGAAGGACCAACATTGCCCACTACCATCATGATCCGTAGAAGAGGACCTGAAGAAGGGGGGTATTACCTGAAGAAGCTGCAGGTGGAGGAGTATTCTCAGAGCAACAATGGTGGTGAGTATAGAAAGCCATATTTTCGCTGGCATAGCAGACTTTGTCACAATTCTTCCTTAACGTTGAATATTACACTAGAGGGGAGGTACTCTAGGTGGCGCTGTGCGACCCAAGCATTGAGGAACTAATGCAACTTTGGCCAGGGAGAAAACTTCCCTAAACTTCTTTGTGTCTTGCAAGGAGGTCCTTGGCCAGCCTGGTGGGGTGCTGTCTCCAGGGTGGGGACAACTTCTCCCTGCTCCATTTTTTACACAAAGGAAAATGAATTTATGACAGTCATTTCCCTCCTCCTCACGCTTGCCAGAGACATTGAAAGAAATGCCAGGCCTCGAGTGTAATACATATGCTTCTAACACATCACAAACATTAAACGAAAGTGTGGATCTATTTGGTTCATTTCTTCCAGTGAATGGATCCACACCACAGTCACTACACTTACGAATACCAGAGATCACCACAGTTTGTGACAGGTGTAATACATCCTCAGACATTCCTCCTGTCACTCCAAGCACACTCCCCTCTCCCCACCAACCCTCCTACTCGTACACCCACTGCCACCAGAACACAAACACTGCATCTACTGTACACACAGACCCACACTAGAAGCACACCGCATCGAACACGTGGCAAAAACATATTACAATTAAATATCAACGACCTCAGCACCAAAACACCACAGATTGCAAAGGCTTTTCATGATCACAATATACACAGTGCACTCCTATGAGAAACAGAGCTCACACACAAGCAGGAAACTATACGCATCAGTCAGTACCCACACATGCATACAAGCAGAACTGATAGCCATGGAAAAGGACTCATAATTTACATTCATGCATCCATCTTCAACACAGACAACACAGACAACACAATCACTTCTCTAGAGTGACGCTACAATAAAAATACAGTTACTCAGCGTCATACCTGGTCACAAAGAAGAAATCAGCATGTTTGACATTTACATTCCCCCATTACCCCCCACAACGTACCAGCACAATACAATCCTCAACTACCGTTCCTAATACAGATATCTAGCACTATAACTGCTAGGGATTTTGATGCTAAAAACAATGATTGGTACAATGAAAACAACCAATCAGGCCTTGACACTGCATCACACTCAACAACGTGTATTTCTTAATGATGCCTCACAACACTCCTACATCCCACACCAAGCACACTTACCCTTCTCCTCCAGACTCACATTTTGTTCACCCACATTTTCACTCACCACTTCCTGATGGACAGAGCTCAAACTCCCTTCAGATCATCTCCTTATCGTTAATACCATAGAAATACACTACAAACCAAAGTGATCACACTCCACTTACATAACTACAAGAAATCAGACAAGATAAAAATCACTGAAGATCCAAAAACAACACTTCAGCACACTAAACAACACGCCCATCACCAGCATTAACAGGCACATTTCGAAATTCAGCAAGATCACACTTAATTTAGGCAACCACCATATTCCACGAGACAGCAAAAGACCTGGACTTTACACCAGAGATTTCTCGCCTCGTGAAACAACGTAACTCATTCAATCAGAGCTCTCCATTCACACACACACACACACACACACACACACACACACACAAGCATCATCACAAGGCTACAACATTTAAACGAATCTGGATAAAATTAGCACAAAGAAAATATGAAAATTGGAGGATCTTTGTAACAACACTTAGTCCCTCTAGAGACCCTTCTTTCCTATACAGAACACTTAAGAGTATCACGAAATCACAACCAAGCACCTCCAAGGCCCACGCCACCATCACCATCAACCCCCAACACATCCCACCTTACAAAGAACAAGCAGATATATTCGTAAACCACTACTCAAACATAAGCCATCTTACCCAAACATATTCTGGCTCTGAAAAACAGTCTTCTCTGTATAAGAAATCCTCCCCCATTTAACCACAACGTAACACTTTTCACTCCAGAGTAGAAACATTATCAAGAAAACAAAGAACCCTAGATGCACACGGCCAAATGGCATCAGCAACTTACTCCTGAAAAATTTGGGACCACATGGCATGCAGGCCCTCGCAAACGTCAGCAACTACTCATCCACACATTGTAGTATTTCTGACGTGGATAATCGCCACCATTCTTCAACCAAACAAGGACCCAGCACACCCTTCCTAGTCCAGACCCATAACACTTCATAGCACACCATCCAAGATAAATGAACGCCAAATTCTTAACAAAGTCAGACCTCATGTCACGCTTGCTCCCTCAAAGACTACTTTAGAGCACTGCACTCCACAGTCACCTTACTAACCAACCTGTCACAACTTGCATCTGATGGCATCAACTCCTCGCAACCCACACAGTGTACACTCCTCACAACAATGGACATAAGTAAAATCTTTAATGACATCCCCCGAAGCAAATATTCGCCAGAATCTACATCATAATATAAAAAAAAACAGCTCTAAATGCTTGCTTGCTAACCACATTTCTGCTAGACAGGCACATGTTACATTCCAGGACAAGCCATCACAAACATGGAACTTCTCTACCAGTGCTTCATGTAAATTCTAATGGACCACTTCCAATTGCAGCACCTTAAACCACTAAACCACCAGGCATCTCTTTGTATAAAATTCAGGAATGCTGTGGCGGATTCCGTGGGAGGATCCTGAATGTTCGGACGTTCCCTTCTTTCAGGTGTGCCACAATTTTCCGGATCTCCGAAAGTAAAAAAGTAAACAAATACAAAAAAATAGAATAATAAAAAAAATCTGTTCTTTGATAATAAAGATAGTTAAGACTAATGCAACTACTAAACAGAACTGCCGAAACAGATAAAACAACACACAACTACTACGTAAAACTGACGAAAAAAGAAGCAACGTCTCTTTTTTTCAGAATTCTTGTTTGAATGTAACTCTACTGATATAGCATTGTGAAACTGTAGGGGCATTTTGAATAATTTTTCTTATGCTACTGAGGTGTTTCAGTGTATTTTTCTATTTCAGCTACACTGATAAATTTAGGGACAAAAGTTCGCCTGTTGTTCCACTGTGCCTACTTCACATTTGGGGCTTATCCCTCATTTTTTCCCTGATGCATCATCATATCAAAGAGAACCATGTACAGGCAGCAAACATACCAATCCACTACCGACTTAGCAAATTAGTCAGCAAAGGAAAATGGGAAGCCGAAGTGAATTATTAGGCGAGCTTTTGTCCCCGATTGTACAGTCAGTCATAACAGAAGAAACTACCTCCCTTCTCTCCCAGTGCAAGAGGCCATGTAACTCGTGATGTTCAGAATTGGTAACGGTGCCCCTGAAGTCAATGGGGTGCGGGGAAGCTGATCTGCACGAAACACTGCTCCACGTCACATTTCTAATCAGTCATAATTGTCTCAAATATGCCTTCACAATTATACACCAACGATATAACTCTCCAGCGACCACACGTTCCCACTCCCACAGAATATATGTGTTGAATACCCAACATCATAAGGTTTTTGTTATTTTTCTCTCTATCGTTGATCCTCTGAGGCGATAAACCACATTTCTGCCAACGCACTCACGAACACATATGCATGAGATGCTTGCTCACTTCAGATACCAAAAACTGCCAAGTTTAATTAAAAAGAGATCCGTATCCCCTGACACAGCTCCTCCATACACTGTTTCCCACCAATAAGGCGGAGGATGGTGACTGAGTGACTTGAAGCCATAAATTAGTTGGTGTCAAGCACATCTGATATCAGGTTCAAGCGTTTCAGTCCAACATTATATAGATATTCCATTTCAACATATAATTTAATAATGCAGTCACGTTTATCCACAATACCCAGTCTACAATGAGTCATTTGCTAAACGAAACATTAATAGCAACCGTGCTGAACCCTGATTCAAAGTTTAGTGTTGGAGGGTGGGGGTGGAGGGGGCGATGAAGCAGTTTCGTGCAGATCAACTCCCCCCATCCCCCATCCCCATCTCCCGGCGCCAGTCCTCAGTCCTCACCCCTATCCCTGACGTCAGGTGCACTGTTATCAAACCTGAATGCAGCCACAGGGTACAAAGTCTCTTACACAGGTCGGGGGGAGTACTTTCTTTTTTGAGTGACTGTATTTTTATATTCCATTCATATTACCACCAGACTATAGTATGCAACTTAGAAATTATCTATAAAATGAAGGAGTTGACTTAGGCTATATCTAAGCCCTCCAATTCGAACAGTACCTCTTCAGTGGAATGCAGTCGTCTGGAGAGAAAAAAAAATGTGCCATGGAACTGAAGAGGCTAAGATGAGTTAGTCTGCTGGAGGTACGTAAATTTTCCTTGTGTTGCAGAGGTGCCTGAGATGTCGGAGAGGCTCTTCAAGGTAATCATCATCGGGGACCCCACGGTGGGCAAGACGTCGTTCGTGCAGCGGTACGTGCAGGACTCCTTCAGGCGCGACTACAAGGGCACGGTGGGTGTGGACTTCGCTCTCAAAATACTCAAGTGGTCAGACTCGGAGACCATCAAGTTGCAGCTCTGGGACATTGCTGGTTAGTCCACTGGGTGAAGGGTTAACTCAAGGTGTGGGGGGAGGGATGGAGAAAGATAGGACAGAAACATGGCAACGACGGTGAAACAGAATAGTTGTAAGTAGACAGTAACATGGCGTGAAGTAGAATAGTTGTAAGTTGACAGTGGTGTGGTGTAAAGCAGAAGATGGTTGTAAGTAGGCAATGGTATGACGTGAAGCAGAATAGCTGTAGTAGACAGTGAAACAAAAGATAATTGTAAGCAGACAGCGGTATGATGTGAAGCAGAAGATAGTTGTAAGAAGACAGTGGTGTGGTGTGAAGCAGTAGATAGTTGTAAGCAGACAGCAGTATGACGTGAAGCAGAAGATAGTTGTAAGCAGACAACGGTATGACGTGAAGCAGGAGATAGTTGTAAGGAGACAGTGCTATCGTGTAGGTTTGGTTGTTTGATTGCTGTGGATAGGCGTTAGCTTGTGAATGCCCACCCCCTAAACTCAGTAGTCAGTGGAGCTCGACTCCATCACTCAGAGCTTTCTTTAAGTGTGAGACTAGCACAAAAGCAAATGAGCCACCGATTTGTCCTAGTCCATCAGGTACACAGTTAACCCCCTCCCCTTCCACATTTCGTGTTTTCAGGCAGGTTTCAGGTTTCGAACAACATATTTAATCTCTTTAGTTCGGTGACGTATTTTTAACTTCATTCTTCCTACCTCCAGGAGACTGTATTACGTAGGACAGGCATCTAGTAGTGTAGGGGTTACAGAAGGCTGTATCTAACTCTCCTGTTTGAATAGTCTCCCCACAGCTGAATGAAATCGTCTGGTGATAGCATTAATATCAAAAAC
>JAGKTI010022918.1:0-15034 GCA_018397915.1 Birgus latro
GTTCTTCTCCAACTAATTCCTCAGTAATTTCCCTAACTCTGTCAATACAGTAAAGAAAATTAAGGATAATGAATACTACTGGATGGCGTCTTCTGACTACTTGTCCCAGCTCACTCTTCCAGCCTCCACATCATTGACACTGCCGACAACAGAAACAAATGTTCTGTGAGTAACGGCACCCCCCATATCCTATCTACGGTACATCTTTACAAACAATACAGTAATGAGAGCAAGAAAATCTATAAAAACACTTTACCTGTCCTCGGCGATGGGAAGATTTCCGATTAGCCAATGACAGACGCTTTTACGCACAAAGCTTTGGTATGACCAACCAGTCATGGAGCTTTCCCTTTGTATCAGCTGGTAAACACAACAAAGCCCTTCGCTGCCAAGATTGCAAAGGAGAACATGGAAGAAGAGAAATACTCCCAGCCCCTCCTAACTTTTCCCCTGATGAAGTAATGGCATTAATAAATGAAGTGGCCAAAAGGAAGAGTGTTATATTTGATTCTCAGGATAATGCCATCATTAAAACAGCCATGAACTCTGCCTGGGATAATGTTATATATTCAGTGAACAATGTCAGCGGAGTTCAACAAGATAAAATGCATAGTGAATCCGGCCCCAGTACTGTATCCACCTGCATATATTTAAAACCGTGTATGTTATACCCACCCATGGATATTTAAAACTGTGTATGTTAAAAACGCGAATGTTAAGGGATGACTGTATAGGGATGCGTTTTTGAGCCGTGGGCTTCCCCCCCATCCAACCTAGGTTTAGGAACCTACCCAAATGAATAAAAAAAAAAAGTTTAAAGCCAATCTAAATGGCCTAACTGCTGTAAAAGAAGCTAACCTAAGCCTAACACCTGTAAATAACTCACAAGCCCCAGCAGTTGCAGTATCCTTACCAGACATGATCACACTTATCTAGGCCAAAATTCACACAAAATCACACTCCACACACAGTTAGTATCACTGCCCTGCTCACAGCATTGCTGGGACACAGTTATGATGCACTATGATAGCAGCTTGTGTAATGTTGGTGATGCCACAATGCGGGGTATGCAAGCATAAGAGAGTTCCTCACTCAGAGACGGTCAGTACGAAAAGAACGATATGGGTGCGCGTGGGGTGAGTGATGGGTTTGGGGACTGCTCGAGCATTTCTACGCATCCTGGCAGGTGGGCAGAGTTGGCTGCGGAAAAGCACGTGATTTAAATGTTTGGCCCATTACTCCCGGATGAAACATCAGAGGACCCATCGTTAAACTGGGGCTTGGCCATCATTAGGCAGGGTAGGGTGGTATTTCTAACCTCATCACTAATTCTGGGTATCGCATATAAGGGTATCATATATGGGGGTTTGCCTGTATATAAATAGAAGACAGTGTAAGAAAAAGCAGAAATACAGTAGGTGCTTGATTTAACCAACTAATTCAGCCAACCTCTATTCCATTATCTCAGATTTTCCACTAAATCGAGTTTCATAACCAAGGTTCAGTATAAAGGAAACTTTTCCGGTATTTTGAGGTACTTTCCACTAACTTCTTGAAGCCAGCGGTCAATCCGAGTTCCTGACAATGTGCACCTAAACCTATGCTAACTCTCAGTGCTACATACAGCAGTCTGAACCCATACTTAATACTCGCACTTAAATGCATTATTGCGTACATGTTAACAGTGATATAAACAGTACAGTACTGACTTAGTAATAAAATATGCACACGTAAAGAATAAGGTGAGGTTGGTAGTGTACCAAATAATGTAGTACAGTAAACAGGGATAGTAAACTACAGTAAGGTAGGGGTTCTGCACTTGTTGCAGAAATATGCCTGACAAAGATAGCCATATTGGCCTCCCAGACCTGTGTCAGGCCCAGGTGTGATTTAGTCACTATCAGAGTCACCTTCCATCAGCACTTGAGGTGGTACAAGGGTGACAGAGGGGCTGGGGAGCATCAGGGATGGTGCTCCATCATCTCATATACAGTAATCCCTTAATTGTCTGACGTAATAGCGCCAAAGGCATGTCCGGATAGTGGCAATGTCCGGATAATGAACGATATACCCCTTCTATACCCAGACCCTACCTATACCCAACCTCCAGCTTATACCTAACCTAGTTTTATAGTACCTCTGGTTATTTTGGCAATGTTTTCTGGTCATTCAATCATATTTAGACATCAAAACACACATAGGAATATCCAAAGTAATGCTAAACACCAAGAAAACCATTAAAAAAAAACACTGAAAACCAAAAAAATCATAGCTACCTGTACACTACTGTATGTATGTATAATACCCCTCCTAATTTTGGAACTGTTTTCAGGTTAGTCTGCCATATCCGGACATCGGAACACACATAGGAGTATCCAAGTAATTAATGCTAAACACTAAAAAACCATGAAAATATAAAAATTGAAACAAAAAAAACATTGTAAACCAAAAAACACCCTACTTATACACTACTGTATGTACAGTACCCTTCCTAATTTTGGCACTGTTTTCGGGTCAGTTTATCATATTTAGACATCAAAACACACACAGGAATATCCAAAGTGATGCTAAACACCAAGAAAACCATAAAAAAACATTGAAAACCAAAAAAACACCTTACCAATACACTACCATATGTACAGTACCCCTCCCAATTTTGATACTCCTTTCAGGTCAATCTGCCGTATTTAGACATCAAAACACACATAGGATTAGCCCTATTAATGCTAAACACCAAGGAAACAGTGCATAAACAACAAGCATCCACAAAAAACCTCAGGGAAAATCAGTTATCTGATGTTAGTGATAACTGCTCCTGGGCCACAAAAAAATTCCACAGCCAAGTATGCCAGGGGAAATTGGCTAAATTGGTATAAATGATATACCCTCATCTTCATCAGTGATTATACTATAAAGTAAGCTTACAAAAACACAGAAAACTGATGAGTTAAAGTACAGAAATGCAGTGAGGCTGTGTAGTGTTCAGGAGTAAAACTACCTTCATAGAACTTCCCACCATCCTCGTGCAAAATTTTGCTGGCACCTTCCAAGAGTTAAGCACATGTCTAGATGCAGAATTTCATGAGCATTCTCATGGTCATTTCAGAATTTCGATACGACCAACGACATTCGAATAAATCACAAAAAACTTCAAAAACTCACGAGTCAGTGCTATCAGTGCAAAGGAGGGGAGGGACTAAGGGAGTGAAGGGGGAGCCGGGAGGATTTGAAGGAGGGATGGGAGGTGAGGAGAAGCGGGGCTGTGGGCAGGATTTTAACTCTTCTGTCACCAGGCAGACACAGACAGAGGGCTGGCACTACAAACCCAGACAGATCATCTTTTCATACTCAGTCATCCCAATCTTCATACCCATATCCCACACCAAGCCCTCTTCCTGCCATCATCCCCAGACATCACCTTCTGTTCCCCCCAAACCTCGCCTCCACAACTTCCTGGAGAGTGGTCAGAGCCAAGGGCTCTGACCACCTCCCGATCATCATCACTACCAAAACCAGAATCACCCCAGCTGGCCACAGACACACTTACACTAATTATAAGAGAGCCAACTGGGAGGCCTTCACAACTGAAACAGAACAACACTTTGAAACATTAAACAGTACATCCATCATAAACATCAACACTGCTGTGCACACTTTCAATACAGTTATACAAAATGTAGACAAAAGACACATCCCCAGGGGCAACAGAAAAAGACACAACCCCAATTTCACACCAGAATTTCAAGGCCTCATCAGACAACGAGACACACTACGACACTCCGAACACCACATATGCATGACACGATACAACAAATACAAGAACTCAACACTCAAATAAACAATAAAATATCAGAACAGCAAACACCAAATTGGAATAATTATCTCCAAACACTTGATCACAAAACAAACACCAACAAACTCTACAAAACACTAAACAGCATCACACTCTCCAACAGCAACACTACACAATCACACGCTGCCATCACAACAACAGAAACCATTCCTTCAAACAAACAACAAGCAAACACTCTCATCAATCACTTTTCACACGTCAGCCATCTAAACCCTCATTGTGACGACCGATGTATCATCCGACATAAGAGACAGTTCCCCACAGACCCAAACTTCGCACCTTTCACTTACAACCAGATGAAGCGCATCATCAGCAACCTCTAGCACTCATCTACCTGTGGACCAGACAACATAAGCAACATACACCTTAAACACATTGGGCCACAAGGCATACAAGCACTCAGCAGCATATCAAACTACAGCTACTCACACAACATAATACCCAGTATCTGGAAGCATGGCATTATCATCACTATCCCCAAACCCAACAATGACCCCACATTACCTTCCTCACACTGCCCTATCACACTCCTCTGCACCCCCTCCAAAGTCACTGAAAGACTGGTACTACAACTAGTTACACCTCCTCTCCCCCCCTAGCCCCATCACAACATGGTTTTAGGCCACTACACTCCACAAACACTCTTCTTACAGACCTCACACAGAGAGTTTTTGATGGCATGAATTCAGCTAGGCCACCACATAGAACACTTCTTGTCACACTAGACAGTAAAGCTTTTGATTCCATCCCCTGCCATAACCTCACAAACAAAATATTCAATACAAACATGCACAATAACACAAAAAGATGGCTGGCAAACTACTTAGCAGGGAGATATGCACATGTAACTTTTGCTGGTCAGTCCTCAAACATCAGAAACTTCACAAATGGTGTCCCCCAAGGATCTGTCTTGTCTCCTACACTCTTCAACCTATACACCTATACATGCATGACATACCCACACCCCACACACAACAAATACACATAGCTTCCTATGCAGATGACATAACACTTACATGCACACACCAAAATGCAAACACAGCCACACAAATCCTCCAACCTTACCTCAACACACTACATGAATGGTTCACCACAAACAGACTCAAAATAGCCCCAGCCAAATCTACAGTGACCCTTCTCACAAACTGGACAGCAGAACACAGTCTGATTCCACACCTCACCATAGACAACACTCCCCTACCACACACACACACACAAAATCCTTGGTGTAACATACAATACATCAGTGTCATTTAAACAACACATCACAAACATCAAAAATAAATTAACACCTAGACTCAATGCCTTGAAGTCACTTGCCCATACAACATTTGGACACAACAAAGAAATCACCACCACAGTATACAAACAATATATACATTCAGTGATGAATTATGCAAGCCCTGCTTGGGCTCCTAACCTCACTAAAACACACTACAACACTCCTCACACCATACAAAACAAGGCCTTAAAAATAATCACAGGCTGCACAGCTACTACACCTACAGACCACCTACACCAAGAAACCAAAGTCCTCAAAGTCAAGGATCATCTAGACATGAGAGGCACCCAAATTCTCGCTGCAGCCTCCACAAACCCACAACATCCACTACACTACATGGCAGCACATTCACACACACCAAGGAACATCAAAACAACACCCAGCACACGATATCATACACAAATACTATCATCTCTTCCCCCCTACCCGCCTCAGACCAGCTTCCAGAAGCATATTCATACTCAAATCACTCGCCGTTCCATTCAGTCACTCAAAGACAACACACAGCTGCATGCACGGCCTCCTGATATCCATCCTTCTGAATGCTATCTCCCCCGTGAGGACAGGGTCCACCTGGGCAGGCTGAGATGTGGGCATCATCCAGCCCTCTTGAGTTATCAGAAGAGGCTGAATGACTCCGTCGCTGATGCCTGTCCAGGATGTAACACAGCACCCCATATTATTAAGCACATCATGGAAGACTGCATTGCACACAATCACCTACGCCAACAACACAACATACACTCCTTGAGAGCTCTGTGGGAAAGCCCGGTCTCGGCCATGGCCTTCCTTAGGGACTCGGGGTCTGTTCAGCCAGACTGCCTTGGGAACAACTACTACTGCTACCATACATTTCCTTGTAGCTTCTGGACTGTTAGATGTGTGGTGGCCATTCGTCAACAAAACTCCCTGTGACTGGGCGAGTTTGGACGTTTGACAGAGAGGCAGACGGCAGCTGTCACCAAACATATATTTGTGGCTTGTGGTCTGTGTTCGATGCATGGTGGCAGTTGGGAAAGACTTAGTCTGTCGGCTGCATGACTTTGGACATTCGGTGGGGATGTGTATGAGCATTTTGACACCATTTGTGGGTTATAGTCATAACACTCGGGTGCTTGAGGTTCGTTGGGAGTGATCGGACCAGTGCACGACTTTGACCATTCAGTACAGGGGCAGACGGGCATTTTAGCTCTGTTTGTGGGTTACGGCCTGTTTCCCACTCACGGCTTGAGTTCATCAACCATGATACTGAATGTTTGAACATGTCGGCTGACTGGCCGAAGCTTTCGGGGACTTTTACGTCTGGATAATAGCAAGTAAATTCGGATAATGGTTTAACCCGAGGAATCCCATCGACGTATGAGTACGTCACAATGTTTTGTCACAGCTACACCCATCGACGTATAGGTACGTCGCGCAATTGCAAGGGTCATAATTTGCACAATTTTCAAGTTTCACGGGTGATTTTTGGTAGGCATATGTGGGAGACCTTCCTGTACCTGCTATCAAGCGGGGATACTGCGTGGCCCCACCTAACCCCCCCTCCCCACCTCCCCCCACACTGGGCAATTCACCTGTTAGCAGTAAGCTGACCAGTAAAGGTATGTTGCCCCACGGTCTCTCCAATGACGAAATTCACAGTGAAAGTGATTCCTGAGGTGGAGGACAAAGAAATAAAGAAGCTAGAGCAAGAAACAAACAGAAGTGATGAGGTGGTAATGTCATAAAGGAAGGTGCCATATGTGAATGTGTTTGGTGACTGAACAATGCTTCTATTGCCTATATAAATGTGTGAAAACCAATATAGTCTGTTACTACACATAAATTCATACCAAAAACATAAATAAATACGTAATTGAAAGTGGCTTGAATTACTTAACCCTTCCATAGTTTGTTTTCATTAGCCAGGTACCCTGAAAAAGAAGGAAAATGTAAGGTTGCATGACACCTGTATCAACAGTTTTAAGCACAGGATCGCGATTTCTCTATGAATTTTCGATGTTTCTCACCAAAAGCGAAGGTTTGAACCAATAATAATTTTTTCCAAAAATGCTCGGGATTTTATGGTATTGTAGGTTGGAAATTAGTCGGGACGTGACGGGTTAATAGAGCCAAGGTCCACTATCTGGATACTGCACATTCGGATAAATGAGGGATTACTGTATTTCCAGTTTCTGGCCAAGAGAAAGTTTCACTCTTTCTTTCTTTTCCAGAACCTTAGGCATGGTTCATAAAAGCTTTGGTTCACTGAAAAAAAACACAAATAAGGCCACAATACCAAGGCAAAGCTGCACACACATGGAGCGGTTGTTTACAGTTGGGGGATCACTTAAAGACTGCATGCTTGGGAGGGACGTGTGGCAACACCATCAGTCAGGGAAGTGTTTCTGGTATGGGCTTGTTGACACGTACGATTTACAGGACTTTTTCCAGTAATTAGGTGGTTTTGGGAACGAAATTTCCTGAACGGAATGATACTCATTTTAATAGATATTTTCCTTTACACTGGGGGAAAAAATACCAAGAAAAATGATTTTGTTATCTTGGATTTCTGCTAAATTGATGTCCATTAAATCGAGCATCTACTGTATATATTACATTTAAATATGCTGTAAAAGAGTCATAATACTGGCACATTTCAGTTATAACTAGGACATTCTGATTTTGTTATTAAAAAAGATTATATATACAGTACAACCTCACTATAACAGGTTAACTGGGGCCCAAGCCATTCCGAAAAAGTGAAATTCCGATAAAAGCGACATCTGGACGTCCTCTTCCTAACCCAGATTTTTTCCGATATATATATCAGACATTAGTCCGGATAGCATCAATGGTGTTTAAACTGTTTTCACTACCATTGATGTACTGTACTGTACTGTACTGTACTGTAGTGTATTATACATTCACAACAATAATCAGATGGTATAATATACCTATAATAATACTGTATTGTACACTGATATTGGGGTGAATATAGCTGAAGTGGTCAGGCAGGCTGGACCTCTTCTGGCTCTATCGGAATTTTTCTGATAAATGGTAATTTAGCTGCGTAGCTCTCTGATTCCAATAAAAGTGAATTCTGGTATATTGAAGTCCGTTGTATCGAGGTTTTACCGTATTAGCTCATAAAAAAAAATACAATGGCGCCCTATGTTTCGTGCCTAACTGGTTCTGTGAAAAGTACCGTAGACCATGAAACTGCTAAAGTTGGGCATTGATCCTATGGGAAATGGGCTAATTGTTTCCAGGTCCCATGCCAATTCCCCCTAAAACCCATTTATGGAGTACAGTATAAAAGTTACTGATCACAGCTGATAAGAAACTAGTGTTAATACCAAGTACATAATAGGCAAGGAAACTCACTTGGAAGACTGGAGTGAGGTGCCGAATGGAAGAGAAGGGGGTGTAATTTCCGAGGCAGTTGGTGAGGCTACTGTGCCCTGCCACCTCTGGCACCTTCATCCTCCTCTGCCTTTGCTGCTGCCTCCGCCTCTCCACACAACACATCTGTCTTGTGCTGCATCTCTTCTGTCTGCAGCTCCTGCACAAACCCACAGAACTCCTCATCCTCAAGCAGGTTTTACATTTTTCCTCTGCAAACGGAGGGGTTTTAATGTGAAACCTGGTGTTTGGGAATATTTGCAGGCCACTGCTAATCATGAAACAACAAACAAAGATGTCTCTAACTGCAGGGCTCCACTGTATATTAACAGTTGATTTGAGCTAGAGTATACATTTTTTATGATATTAATGAAGAGGACAATATAACAGCTGTACTATATATTGCCTGGTGGTAGGTGGGGGCACTCACCATCCACTCACTCAGTGTAGTGCTGCTCTTGGGTGACTGTCCTTTCCTCTCTTCATTCCTTCTTTCCTTCCTTCCTCTTCTGTCTTTCTTTCCTTCATTCTTTCTTCTTCCTTCTGATTATAGGTGACTCAACACTGAGTGACAAGCCAAATGGTTTCCTGTACTCCAGAAAGCCATTTACTATGCTGGCTGGTACATATAACCAAATTATGGTGCCTGGTGGTTTAGTGGGTAATTAAGGTGCTCCAGTCAGATTGAATCTGTGCAGGTTTACATCCAAGGGGTGGTTGGGGTTTATTGCTCATGTAATGCCACACAGGGATGAGTGAGGCTTGTCAGTCTCATCTTAAATGTCAGGACCAACTTGCCTAGTCCCAGGCTTCTACACTCCTCATGGGGCAACACAGGATTAGGTGATGATGACTATATACAGTATTGCCTCATGCATGGGTGTATTGTAGAATTTAAATTACCGTATATAGTAAAAGTAATTAGGACAAACATCTGCATTGCTAAAGCAAAAACAGTCATTTAGCAGTGCAACGAAATACCGAATAGGCAGTCATTTACCAAATCGGCATCAAATTGGCACTTTTAACAGGAAAATGTTATAATTTTTTTCACCATATAGGTTCATACACACCTAATTATCAGAAGTCCAGTCAAAAAATTGTGCTTAATTTCACTATTAATTAAAAATCAGGATTCAGAGTGTAAATGTGTTAAAGTTAGCATGTATTTTCCGTTTAGATCACCAGCATGCCGTAACGGACTTCTGTTTTGCTCAGATATTGATTTGCAGTGCAAATAAATGTATTTGCATATTAAATCAATATTTACACAAAGTAGAAATCTGTCAAAAGCGAGTCGTTGAGCTAAAGACGAAACACTTCTACGAACTTTAGCAAGTTTCTGCTCTGAATTCTGATTTTTTGTTAACAGTTTAACACAAAATTTTCATCAGATTTCAGATAATTCGGTGTGTATGAACCTATATGGTGATAAAAATGATAATATTTTCCAATTAAAAGTGCCCGATTCGGTGTGTATTCGGTAAATGACTGCCGATTTGGTATTTTGTTGCACCCATCATACAGCAACATATTACCACACAGTACTGATGAGGATGTGAATCTTTACTGTGCACTTTAATGCTTTGGCTATGGCAGCTTTTTCCGAGGAAAATAAAATATACTGACATCAGTTTGAAGAAAATATACTTTACAGATTTCTCAATTTTTGGTCAAAATGTAAATTAAGTTAGTGTATATTTCACCGTAATGGGTTTCTCTGAGTTCATAATTGTCGTTCAGGTGAGTAACATATAAAGTTCATATATCATGGTCAGATGGTTAAGCTAGAAACCTTATCTGAAGATTGTTTCTGTTGTAAGAAAATGGGCTGCTGAGTTAGTGGTCTGTTGTATTAAGGCGTTCCCTCGAGATATGATCCATAAGGGTGTGAATCTGAGATGGTTGAGGATCATTCTTCTTATAATGACAATTAGGGTGGTGACCATCATCCACTCAGTTGATGTAGTGCTGTCCACTTCTTCCTTCACCTTCATGATTCATTTTATGTGGCTGTCCTCCTCTCTTCCTATTTTTGGCCAGCTCATGCTGCCCTTATTGTCAGTTGCGTGTTCTTGCTTGGTTTCTTGTTTGTGGCAGGCATTTTTACCCGTCAGAATTAACCGATTCCATCTACTCTTGAACACAATGACCTGCCCATGACCTAGTTGTGTCCGCAAGGTTTTATTTGCAAGGCAATCACTCATTGCCTAGCAAAGGCCGAAACACTGCTTTTTTTTTACTTTTCACGTTTTGAGCTGTAGAAGCATTAGCTACAAATGGGCATACAAAGCTCTGACTTCTTTCAGCATAATCATGAGATCATTACCTATCGGAAGCGTGCCATCCATTTTCCTCTCTATTCACATTTTCGAGTGGCAACCCTACAGAGATTGGCTGGTGGTTCAGTGTCCCAAGCAACCAGTACTGGTTTTTAAAAGTACTCCCCTTGTTCCCCAGCGGCTCGATGGAATTGAATGAAACTTTGCGTGCTTATAGACACTGACTAGTACTACAACTTTCTATTGTACACCTATGTGCTCCACTGGCCAGGTCAGGGGTCAAAGGTCATCAGATACGAAAATGGTGATAATAGCTAAAATCACAACTATGCTCGTGTGAAATGCTAAGGCTCCGAAGATTATTAAGCCAGGGCCACGATTCTAGGGTGGAATGTCGCACTGGAGTAACTCCATTTAGATATGACATTTAGCGTCGAAACTCACTTCCAGTCGCTGGCAGCACTACAAAGAAGTTGTACGTCTGTTGGGCCATTCCATGAATTTCAAGTTCCGTACCTCTAAAGTAGGCGGTTTGAATCGAATGAAACTTTGCATGCCTATAGGCATTAATGAGTACTACGAGTTTGTTTTGTACATGCATGACCTGTCTCCTCCAGATCAGGGGTCAAAGGTCATCAAGTGGAGAAAATATGAAAAGCACTAAAATTACAACCTTGCTCACGCGAAATGCTAAGGCTCCGAAGATTATTAAGCCAGGGCCATGATTCTTGGGTGGAATGTTTCACTGGTGTGCCTCCATATACTGTACTGTAGAAATGACTTTTAGTGTCAAAACTCACTTCCGGTTGCTGGCAGCACCACCTATAATTTGTACCTTGGGTGGGCCATTCCTGAAATTTCAAGTTCTCTAGCTCTAAAATGGGTGGATGGAATTGAATGAAACTTTGCACGCTTATAGATACTAATGAGTACTACTTGGTCCGCTTAGAGCTGGCCATTATCACCTACTGGCTTGTTCTCATCTTTCTTGTCACTTTTTATTAATCTTGGCTCAAGTGGCTGTACATTGAGTGACAAGCCTAATCTAATGGTTTTCTGTAAGCCAAGAAACCATTTACAACACTGGGTGGTAACCATATAACCAACCCATGTATGTTCCCTACGTGTCAATAAGTGGGTTGGCAGAGGGTTAATGTCACTCCCCGTAGAACAACTAACTGAAAGTCAAACATCTGCCCCTTATGAGTTTAGGGCATCTGGATATAGATAGATGGTTAGATAGACTAGTTACCTGCCTTAAATGTCTGATCTAAGTAGTCCAGTGTTGTGCCCCATGTCACAGTTTGCCTCAATAATATACTAGAGGATACCGAGGTGTAGTACTCAGAATAAATCTGTGAAAAAGAAGTTCATTCATTCATTCATTCATTATCCAATCCTAAGTCGCCCCACAGAGGAGCGTAGGAGCCCGGGGCTAGGCAAGTTGGTCCTGACATTTAAGATGAAAGTGACCAGCCTCACTCATCCCTGAATGGCATTACATGAGCAATAAACCCCAATCACCATGTGTATATAAAACTTCACTGGGTCAATCTGACTGAGAGCACCTCAATTACCCACTGAACCACCAGATGCCATAATTTGGTTATATGGTTACCACCCAGCATAATAAGTGGTTTCCTTGTGTACAGGAAACCATTTGGCTTGTCACTCAGTGTAGAGTCGCCCACAGGTAGAAGGACGAGGAAAGAATGAAGGAAAGAAAGACAGAAGAGGGAGTGTAAAGTCACCCGTAGGCAGAAGGACAAGGAAAGAATGAAGGAAAGAAAGACAGAAGAGGATTGAAGGAAAGAAGGATGGAGGAGAGGAAAGGGCAGACACCTGAGAGCAGCACTACATCGAGTGAGTGGATGGTGAGTGCCCCCACCTACCACAAATATTACAAAAAATCCCAAACCATTTAGAGTATGACTCGTATTCTCCACAGCCAAAGAGAGACCAAGTAAGGCGTGTGGTGGGAACCAAGCTGCCACCAGTCATTGACCTCAAGAGCCGCCGAGAGGAAGACGAAGCATCCGCACAGGGTGTCTTTTTTCCAGGCCACAAGGTTAGCAATATATTTTTCATACATATTGTTTTCATAACTTGTTGGTGGTGAGAGTCAAGGGTCAAATGAAATGGAGGAATAGAAGAAGGGAAAGACAGGAGGAAGTAGTTCATACAAGAAGGTGGAAGGGTTACAAGAGGATGGAAAAAAGGCAGACTATAAGAGAGAAGTGGAGGAGCGATTGGGTAAATATGATTTGGAGCAGATGGGGGACGTGAAAGGCGTGTGCAAGATATTCACAGCAGAAATCTGTGCAGCATGTGAGGTGGTGTGTGGGGTGAAGAGAGGACGAAAGGGGGTACAAGGAACAGTATGGTGGAATGAAGAGGTGAGACAGGCTGTGGCACAAAAGAAGAAAGCGTATAGTGAGTGGATAGAAACAGGGGTGTGGAGGAAGTTGAGAGATGGAAGAGAGAGTTATATGTAGAGAGGAAGAGAAAGGTGAAAATATTAGTAACAGAGAGTAGGAAGAGTGGATGAGGAATTTGGAAGGAATTTGAGTGTAAGTGGAGGGAATGTAAGAAAAAGTTCTGGAAAGAGGTAAAGAGAGTTAGACAGGGTGTTAAAGAAGTTAGTTGGGGAGTGAAAGATAAAAATGAGTAGATTACTAGTGGAGAAGGGAGAAAAAGTGAGCAGATGGAGAGAACACTTTAAGGAATTGTTGAACATAGAGAATGAAAGTAATGCGAATATAAGTGGCTGGGGAATGGCTGGGAGGAGGAGGGATATGAGAAGAGAGGAAGAAATCAGTAGGATGGAAATTGTGGAAGCAATGAAGAAAGTCGAAATGGGGAAAGCCTCAGGAGTTGATGGAGTGTGTGGTGAAATGCTGAACTATGGGGGAGAGTTAGTAGTAGAATGGATGCGGAAGATATGCAGATTGGCCTGGGGGGAAGGTAAACTCCTGGAGGTTTGAAAGTCAGGTGTAATTATTCCCTGTACAAAGGAAAAGGGGAAAAAGAAGTGTGTGGTGATCGTAGGGGCATTTATTTTTTAGTGTAATAGGAGAAATATATGGTAGGATATTTATTGACAGAGTTAGGGAAATAACAGAGGAATTAGTTGGAGAAGAACAGAGAGGTTTTAGGAAAAGAAGAGGTTGTGTAGATCAGATATTCATTCTTAGGTCTTTAGTGGACAAGTTTCTAGAGAAGGGAAAGAGGTTGTATGTGGCCTTCATGGATTTGGAGAAAGCATATGACAGGGTGGATAGACAAGGAATGTGGAAAGTATCAAGAATATATGGAATAAATGGGAAGTTGTTGAATGCCGTGAAGAGTATGTATGAGGGTACTAAGGCTGCAGTGTGTGTGGAGAGTGAACTGAGTGCATTTTTCTATATGAATATTGGATTGAAACAAGGATGTGTCATGTCCCCATGGTTGTTCAGTCTATATATGGATGGGGGTTATAAAAGAGGTACAAGCTGGGGCAGTGGATGTTGGAGTGGCCCTAATGAGAGAGGGCAGTGTGTTGAAACTCCCTGTACTGTTGTTTGCAGATGATATTGTGTTGTTAAGTGAAGACAAAGGGGAGCTGCAAGGCTTGGTAGATGAGTTTGGGAGAGTGTGTAAGAAATGGAATCTAAAGGCAAATGTAGGGAGGAGTAAAGTTATGGTCTTTGTGAGAAATGAAGTCATTGAATGTTCAGTGAGGTTGGATAAGGAGGAAATGGAAAATGTGAGTGCATTTAAGACTAAGTACTTGGGTAGTGTGTCGACTAAGGATGGAAGTTTAGAGGGTGCAGTGCTTGAAAGGTTACAACAAGGAAGAAAGGTTGGTGGTTCTGTGAAAGCTGTGATAGGGAACAGGGAAGTGAGCATGGAAGTGAAAAAGTTACTGCATGACAGTATTGTGATACCAACTCCAACATATGGAGATGAAGCTTGGCCCTTGTTGGAGAGACAGAAGTCAAGAGTGAGAGCAGTGGAAATGAGTTATTTGAGAGGAGCATGAGGAATCACATGGAGAGACAGACTAACAAATGAGGAAGTGAAGGAGGGTTGTGGTGTGGATGTGGATGTGACAGAAGCGTTAGGAGAAACACACTGAGGTGGTTTGGCCATGTGGAGAGGATGGAGAGCGAGAGACTGATGAGGAGAGTGTATATGAGTGAAGTGGAGGGGGAGAGAGGGAGGGGGAGGCCATGGATTAGATGGATGGAT